>CM070757.1:16012102-16069602 GCA_036346245.1 Bonia amplexicaulis
GAGTCCCGCTTCATGGCTTCGATCTCGGCTTTGTGTTCCTCTACCTCCCTCACCAGCTTGTTGCAAACCTCCTCAGTGAGTTCACGTGTCTTCCTCTCATTGTCATACTCTTGCAACAGATTATTCGCCGCCAATTTGACCTCCTTCAGCTCATCAACAAGCTTCAAGTTAATCGTCTCCAGTTGTCTCCGATTTTTCTTCTCATGTTCGAGGTCTGCCTTCATATCTTCAAGAATGGCTTGAACCTTCTTGTGCTCTCTCCTCCGCCAAGCTGCTTTCTCCTCCGTCAGTCTCTTGAACAAGTGGTCAAGTTGCTTCTTGGCTGAAAGCCGCTCAGCTTCTAGCTCATCAACCCTGTCGCGTGCCTGCTGAAGCTCCATCTGTAGGCTAGCAGTATAACTTTCCCCTTGCTGTTTGTCAATGAGATTTAATTGGCTGGCAATCACATAGGCACCATCAGATTCAATCCCCTTTACGCTCTCAGACTCCCACTTTGTTGCATTCTCCAAGCTGGTGATAGGCAACACAGCTGAGGCAAGATGAAGTTGGACCTACACAATTAAATCCACTGAATTAACTTACCATAGAGCAAAAAAATAGCAACAACTTAAGTGCAAATAGTTTTTAGCTTAACCTTGTGGAGCTCTCCACTATGTCGCTCCAAGACAGAATTGGGGCTTGAAGTCTCATTCTTCAGACCATGTTGGTGACCAAGATGATCCTTCCTGAGAAGCTGGACTTGTAGATGTCTCGGTATATGCTGTCATATAAGCAAATGCAACCAACAAGTGAATAGAGGACCAACAGATTGTCAACAAGCAGAAAATAAACATCGTTCATTTTCATCTCCTCCCAGCAGCAGGATGTTATACAACTAACAAATTCAGACAGCACCCTCAGATCTACTCACTGTTGATGTTATACATCCTATGATAACTTTTCCGTAAAGACAACGGAAAGCTTCCAAACATAACAGCTACATAAAGTACCAAAGACGAATTTATTGTGCCGATAAATCTCAGGCATTTCTACTGCTTTGGATCAGTCAGAATTTCTTTCACTAGATCTGACCTAGAACAATTTCATGAACAGCATATCATCCTCCAAAATCATCCTGAGGCAAGCCACTGATAACCACACAAACTCCGCATTGGTAGATCCTGTACGCACGCATTCATTGTTTGTGGAATCAAGGACATCTGCATTGTAACCGACACCTGTAACCTCAGTAGAAACTTCCTCACAATCTAATTTACTCCACAAAACCACCTGGTGAGGTAATAGTAACTCCAGCAAGTACCCAGTAAACACCAGGAGACAAACAGATTACTGCTACTGTGCTACATCAAGAACCTAGCAAGGTACAGACGTACGCTTAATTGCACGGTGCGCCGAAGATTCAATGCCCGTGGCCGGGCCCCAGCGTAGGTGTTAGGAGCAGATCACATGAGCAAGGTTAGATCACAAGGAACGCGCCAATGGCCGGGCCAGTAAATGCCACCCGCAGCGATGGATCGCGAACGCCAAACGCTACCAGTGGTAGCTCCCACAGGGCGCCATAAATGGGGATCCATGCTCCGATTTGGAAGCACCGTACGCCGCAACGGCTAATAACTGCTGCCGCCACGAGCAAGAACGGATGACGGTACGGTGGTACAAGAGCTAGTGAGCTTTAACGCGGCTATCCGCGTCCTAGATTCGCCCCCCGGTACGCCGGCCGAATTAGCGCCGAAATAAAGCAAAATTCGAGCAATAGAAGCTAAATCGAGCGAAAATTTAACATTTTTCGATGGAAAAACGTCTTGGGGGGTAACTTACCTCGAGGCCAACACGAGCGGTGGCTTCGCGCTCGGCGGCGGCCGGTGGCTGCTCCGGCGGCCGCAGCCGCCACACCGCGGCCGCGAGCCGCCTCACGGAGGAAGCCGAAGCCACCCGGGCCTTCTCCGCGTTGGCATCCTCCTCGCTCTCCCGGGCGCTCCATCGCAGCTGCGGGGTACCGGGTCCACCGCGCCGACCGCTGGCGGCGGCGGAGGGGTCGGGGGCGATGGGGGTTTTGAGCAGCAGGCGGCGGCAGCGGCGGCGGGGAGTGCGGAGCGAGGGCGGCACGGAGGAGGCGGCGACGGCGGAGCGCGGCATTGGGTGGTTAGGGTTCCGGCAGTGCCAGCATGTGGTGGGGGAGGAGAGAGCCGTTGGAGGCGGCGGAGAGGGACTGAAGAACTGATGATGAGGGAATGGAATGATACGCTTTTAACTATGGGAGAGGGAGGGAATTAAGGAGCACGAAGGACCACGGTGTTTTCGGGACTTGTAAGGAAGGGCGTTATTAACGAATGAGTAAATTTTATAAAATCTAGATTTTTGGTATATAACATATAACTTTAGATATTATGGACTTACAGTTTCACAAAATCCATCCTTAGCAATTTATAATGTTAGCCTCATTGCTTAGTAGTACGACAGACCACCACCTTTCAGTCGGGTTGTCGACCTTAAAGGTGGCCATGGCCTCGATGCCCTCTTTGGGGATGTCGTCGTCATCGCTCACACTCAAGGGAGATGGAGGTGAGGTGCAGCTGCGCGACCTCGTGCTCCTAGGCTGTAGGTTGGGAATCGAAGCAGAATGCGATGGTCTAGTCATAGCTGCCTGCGTTAAATGGGTGGGATCTGATGGATTTGTTGATGCGGAGTGTCTTGTATTGTTGTAGTCGACGATGTCCAACTTGTGCCAACCTTGGACGAACATCGACCTATGTGTTGACGCCGTCATTTGCGGCAGCCGTCTACTGCTCGTGCCCGCCATGGCTTGGCTTGCTGATGTATATCAATGCCGCTCCGTTCCTAAATCAAGATAATGCGAGTTCACGTGGACAACATTGATTCCTTCTTTATATAAATAATCTAGATGTAAGAATAGATCATATTTGCTAGGGGTGGAGTTTTGTAAAACTGTAAGACCATAAAATTTGTAGTTATGTGTCACATACCAAAAACCCTATGCTTTTGTACAACTTGGACTGTAAAACTTAGTTTTGTATAATTTACTCTTAATGAATAGATTGTTTCAACCTTTCAGCTTGGTAAAAGTGAAGGTGTGAAGAGCCGAGCTTTGCTCGGATGATGAGGCTACAGCGTGCCCACCCACTTGGGGTGGCTTCATATGAACAATACTCTTAAGCATTATTTTATCTGAATAGTGCCTGTCAGAGTACACGCTGAATGGGTGCTTTTAGTAGTCAAGGCGTGTGTCTATGTTTCATGAGACTTTAGGTCTTTGCTTTGTCTAAAAGTGTGTGTATTAGACGCACTCAGACGGATGTGTGAGTGTGTACGAAAGTAAAATCGGTGTCCATGTAAGCGCCGACCCATGTTTGTCTAATACGTAAAAATATATATGCAAGATGCTCGAATATGTTTACTTCGGCATCGACTTTGCCTTGTGGGATGGCTATAGGATCCATGGCAAAGGAGTGGAGTGAGCACATAGTGACCGTTGTGGTTACATATTAAATAGTAAAGAATAGGTCTATAGGAGAGCTATAGAGAGGCTGTTTGTAGCCTAGAACACTCTGAGGATGACAGTAGAAGTCTGTGCTAGTATCTTAGAAGTTAATAATGTCTTTCCCATGACACACTGAGGCGTGTATATATAACCATAAGAGTTTAATTATATAGATACCCTTATCTAAGTCTAATCTTACAGGGGTATATAAGTCTTTTCCTCAACCTATTGTTATGTTAACACCCTTATCTAAGTCTACTTTTTTTGGAGCATATATGCTATTTCCGATCTTGTGGGCTTTCACAAAGCTGTCGTCTTGGCTTTCCTGACGCCGTATGCCGTTTAGGCCAAGGTAAAGGTCATTCCCCTAATAGTGAAAGATGACGATCGTAGTTGGTTGTGGGAGGTCACTAACAGTATGAACGATAATATAGAGTAGGGAATGGTTGATACCAGCCGTAAATTCCGTGTATGCAAAGTTCATTGTGTCATTATAATCGTCGACCTGTAGGTTGTCAAATGCGTAAGAGTGTATGCAAAATGCTTGAATAGGTTGTCAAATGCGTAAAAGTGTATGCAAAATGCTTGAATAGGTTTACTTCGGCATCGACTTTTGACTCGTCGGAGGATCGATGGTAAACCAGTGGAGTGAGGACATAGTGTCATATGACGAAGGCGCCGCTCGTCGTGGTTGATATTGGATATGACGAAGGCGCCGCTCATCGTGGTTGATATTGGCTAGGTTTGTTTAGGCTTATATTTTTTGATTTATACTATAATAAGTAAAAAGATGTCTTTTCAAGCCGAGGATTAAAAATTGATTGTAGTAGACATTGTATCAAATTCATTTATATCAGCTAAAATTATACGTATCTCTCTCCATACTTTTTCTTACGAACAACCAGAATTTAAAATTAAAATTAAAAATTATAAACCATAACTTAAAAGAATCTAGCCGTCCACGACGGCTAACGTAAGGTAACACTGTCAACCGCTACGGGAGGTGACGGTGATCCGTATATAGTTGGCTGGGATGTATTGGGAGGCAATGGCAATGACGGTGTATTTGGGGTCAGTAGGATGGACTCAGTTTTCACGAAGTAGTTGTCGGTGGAATGCATTTTCCCTTTTTTATCTCTCTTTTTTTTTCAAAACATGCATTTGCTTTTTTAAGAGTCCTAAAATACCACTTCGGTTCCTCTTTTTTCAAAACATGCATTTGCTTTTTTAAGACTTTTAGCTGAATTACATGTGAACTTTTACCCTTTATCCAGCTCGTCATTTGGTGAATGTTGGTTTAATCACTTTACTATCTCCCATCCCTGTAGGTTTCTCTCTTATCAATCTCAATTAAGCATCGCATAGGCTATCCTCCCGGACTGAATACTGATTATTATACTATCTTCGGAAGCAATATTTGAGTAATCTTTTTTTCCAGCATAGAAGCATTTTCTTTTGGCTCAAATTTCCTCCCAGTGTATCGAACTTATATTGCTCTCACCATTTCAGTCATGATTAGGTGCCTGTCAAATGGTTTGTCGGTAATTAGTGTTGTATAAACCGAGAGCAAAATGGCAATTTTTCATTTGATAAAAGAAAAAAAAAAGAAGAGATAAGAAAGAGGGACCCACCTGTCGGACCTGTCGGTGGGCCAGACGGAGGCCAAAAGAGAGGAGCAATGCTCCTCCCCTTGAACAGAAGGCAAGCAGGCGCGTTAGGGGAGGCGATGGCGGCGGCGATTCCGGAGGCAGCAGGAGGTAGGCGGGCTTGGCGGGCCTAGCGGATCGGCTCGGTGGCGGCCCGGTCTCCTGCGGTCCTCCCTCCCGTGCGACTCGCGCATTCCCCTCTCTCTCCCGTGAGCTCGTCGCTCCTCTTCGTCCCGTGAGACTCGGTCCTCAGATCCAAGATATGAGGTGAGATTGGGCTGCGGTGGTGGCGTGAGACTCGGTCCCCGTTGGTTAGCGGCACCGTCGAGTGCTCGGCTCCTCCCCTCTCTTGGCTATATATGGCGGCCGGTTCTTTGGTTGGGTATCGGATGAACAGTGAGCTTCTCCTCTTCTTCTTTTGAGCTTTTGCCTGTGGTGTTTGACGACTGTGGTTCCCTGGTGCTCTCCGGTAAGGTGCTTGGCCGGCCCCTCCCTTGCGCTTGTGCGGCGTTCCTCTACCTCGACTTGCCGACGCGTCTTCACTTCGGCAAGAGGGCTTTGTATCTCCGTGCCTACTGCTCTCTCTCACAGTGGTGTGAGGGCAATAGGTTTTCTGGGACAGCGCGCAAGCGTGCCTAGCCCCTGTTCTTCTGGTGATTTCGAATATCACCGGTTCTGTGAGTGAATCAATCATTTGTTTGCAATCTTTGTGAGCTGTGCTAGATTGTTGATTATCTGTTCATCATCTAGTACTGGGGGACATAGATTGCTTGTGGGATCGGTTGTTGCTCGATGATGATAAAAATCATATGCTGAGATTGGTTAAATTAATCTTTGAGCTCTAATTGTTATCAACTCTGTTATTACAATTTTGAACTCTGCAAAATAGTCTCCAGACATTGATATATCATTCTTGTGCAATTCGGTTCTTGCTGTTTTCAGGTTAATAGCAAATTCATATATTGAGTACATATCTGTTAAGAATCTTGACAAGTTAAAATTAACTCATTGAGCAAAGATTAACTTGTATCTGGATGGACTTGTGTATCTGTTGACTACTGCTATCTAAATGTACACATGTTGGATATATTTTTGATCTTGAGAATATTGAGTTTGTGTCTAGAGCTCAAAAGACTGAATTCATTTTTTTTTTGTATAACCAATCAAGGAAGAGTATATGATTTAGTAGCAGGACGGCCAAGATTAATCTTGTGTAACCCTACAATCTGAGAGCACAAATATTCAATTAAAACTTGAGCTTGTTGCTAGTCTTAATTGGTCTATGCCTATTACATTGAAATACATATTCATGTTTAGAATGCTATTGTTTCTATTATTGAATATGTGCTATACTTTAATTGGCATGATCAATTCATATGGTTTCATACTTGTTATGTCATTTATATATGAATTGATGTCGTTCATGTATGCTTATAATTATATTGGAATTAAATCAATAATTATGTTTATACCGTATATTATACATCAATTAGTTGTTTGACACTGAAGCTAACGGGTGTCATCCATCCACGCTGCTTGATTTGCTTGTGCGAGTCTCGACCAGCCCCACTTTTGAGTCTTCATGAAGCATTTTGGTCCTTGGACTGAACCAGTTCGTACTTGTCTGAATTATCGTGAAGGCATCCCAAAATGTTTATCTATATTTTCCCTATTAACCATGTCTACTGTTTTTAAGATTGTTCTTTGATGTATTAGTATGTTTTGCATCAAAGAACCTACTCCTAGCTAGTTGTTCCTCAATGATTATGGCTGAACAAAACATCAGGAATTCGGTTTCTGTTATTCATACCATTCTCAGAATATTATTGATGTCAGGTATTCAATACCAGTACCCAATTAGAATCAACTTTCGGCCAAAATTCCTAGCCAGGTTCGATTTTCCGGAGACATCGATTTAATTCGACTTGCGGTGGATTAGATGCCATCGGCCTCCATATAGGTTCACTGCCACCCCCGAACCTGTTTAGATTGGTGGGCAACAATGGTGTCGCCGGCTATTGGTTTTGCCTTTAGGTGGTGTATAGATTCAGCGGGGTATTTTAATCGGCTTGAGCCCATGGTTTTTAGTTGAAACTTTTAGGTCTTAAATTGGTTGTACTAAATAGAATAAGCAAGCCCCTCAAGCAACAACCGATTTACACTTATAAGTAGTTATTGAAATAAAATTTAAAAAAATGTCTTTTGAAAGGCACAGATATGGAGGAGGTGGTAAAGGGCAACTGGTGGCTTTTTGAAATAGCTTGGAGAAGCCGCTTTTAAAAACGAGGTGTTTAAATCGGCTTTCGGCTTCTCCAAACAAAAGCCAAAACCGATTTGAACACCCCCTAGGGCACAACCATGATGATTTGAGAGTCAGGTTATGTTTTGGGGCAGTTATATGTCGACTGGTGCAAGAGTGGACCCACCAAGGGGTAGATGAGGCTAGAACACCCGCTATCGTTGACTGGACCTTAGGTACCCTCCTAACACCAACATTTATCAGCCATTAGGGAGGGTGTGATAGGTCTATTCTTTTCAGTTTCTAACAACTGCCTACTAGCTTTTAAACATAGTGTCTTTTTAAGATGAGATCTATAAATTGATTGTAGTACACATTATAGCGATTTTATATATATCGGCTAAAACCACACACGAGTTTTTGTTACTCCGTACTCTCTTTTTATAAATAGCATAAAGGCTATAACTGTAGTAAAAAAAGGCATGATATCTAGAGATAGAAGAAGACTATATTCCTTCATTTTCTTGGTCCCCTGCTAAACAGGAGAGGAGGAGCAACGAGGCACTAGCAGCCAACAAGGTGGCCAAGGTTCTGGCGCTGTGAGGGCGGACTGTCAAGCAGGGGTGGAGGAGGGACCCGCAAGTTTGACTTCTCGAAGGTGGTCATGTGGCAGTGTTCCTCGGGAAACCGTAGATATAAACCTGATTTGCTTTATGCAAGTTTGTTTCCTCGGCGTCGGCTAATCTGGGAATTGAAGGCGATTTATTTGGAGACCAAATTTCTTGCATCCAGATGCTCTGTGTACAACACGAATGGCCGATGAGTATGACAACATTAGAAGCACATGCGTAAACCAGTTTAAGGTGATCATCGTACGATTATGCAAAGTAGATGTAAAGATCAAATTCTAGTTCGTTTTTGTTGCTCCTGTCACGGTACAAAATTCGACTAATTTTTAATTCGACTAATTTTTTTTAAATAAACAGTTAAATGTTGTATAGCAATTCAAGAGAATCAAATGTGGCCAGACAGCTCGGTCCTACTGACCGTTCCAACCATTAACCGTTCCTACGTCGCTCGGTACTACATAGAACATGCGGAGGTTTTTCGAGGAACTTAACGATGCAAGTGAGTTATTGACAAACTCCGTCGTTCACATGTGGAATTTTGCAAAAATCCTAAAGAAAAAAAATACATGGCACTCAATCGCTTGCATCCTTAATTTACATAATCCATGTTCCACATTTCAATATCAAGTTTTCCATGAAAATGTACAAAATGTGTGTTCAAGTGTTTGTCCAATGTTGTTATTGGTAGCGTGTTATTCCCCTCATTCTTATTTATCTGACGTGCTAGAATTCATATCATTAAATTTTTAAAAGTTTAACTACTAATATATTTAACATTATCTTAATTGACTATATGAAAACTATAATATCAAATTATCCTAAAAATACGCTCATAATATTACAAAATTATTGAACTAACCACCAAATTCATATCTTAGGGACCATAAAAGTTGAGAAGTCAAATAAAAACGACGGTAACATGAACCACTTCTTGGTGGGGTGGAGTTGTAGGCGTACGACTCTATCCATCAGGGTTTAAATCTTGGTCCTCACTTATTATGCATATGTGAGTACGCCTCAATGAAAATTTGGTGAGGCCATAGATTTATCTCCAATCTCCGTCTGTTTAGACCTATGTTAAGGAAACACACTCGTGTGTGCGTGCGTGCTTCTGTGAGAATTTTGTGAGGTCATGGGTCTTCATCTGTTTAGACGTATGTTATGCTAAGGTGGTGCACTCATGTATTTATATGTGCTTTAGTAGAAATTTTATGATGTTGGGGTTCTTTGTCTGTTTAGATGTGTGCTAATGGGACTTGTGTGTGCGTGCTTCAATAGAAATTTTGTGAGGTCATAAATTTATTCTTGATCTCTGTCTATTTAGATATGTACTAAAAGGATGCACTCACGTGTGTACATGCATGGTGGTGTGCGTACATGTGTGCCCTCATTGTGATAGTAAAAACAAAAACGACGGTAACAATGTATTTAATTACTGTAGGAAAAAGAGGCCTATTTGTAAACAAACACCCTAAATTAAACATCGTTAAAACCAAAGCAACTCTGCAATAAATCCTCCCCAGTCTCCACGAGCAAAATCAAATAGCATAGCCAACCAATGGAACGCCTCCACCACGAACGCACACGCGCTCCCGCTACAGAATTTTTTTCGTGCGGGCAGCGATGGGTGACTGTACTGTATCAACCCAATTTGAGAAATTGAATTTTTGTGGAATGAAGTTTGCCGTTTAGGCCATTTTCAAATTTTCAAAAAAATTAAAACTCAATTTGAAACTCAAATTCGAATTCAAAATTTGAAATTGAAAATCAAAATTTAAAATTCAGAGAATAAAAATAAAAAAAATGAAAACCTCAACTTGGGCCGACCCATCCTCTCTTTCTCTCCCCTCTCATTCCTCGGCTCATTCCCCTTCGCCCACCCGGCCCAACTCCCCCTCTCTCCCTTCTTCGGTCGAGCCAACACGCCCACGCCATGGTCATGCGCCGCCTCACGCTTGCTACCCACATCATGCCGAGCCTGTGTGCTCATCCTTGCCATAGCGTCCCACTTAACATGCATCCGTCGCTCCTCTTTCTTCTCTCCCTTTCACCCCCATTTGCCCGAGCGCACCCTTAACACGACCCAACCGCACCATGACAAGCCTTTGTCCTCACCACAGTTCTCCACCGCATGCACACACCCCGTTGCCCTTTCTCTCTTTTACCTTTCTTTCCTCTCTCTCAGCTATGCGCCTGTCCCGCGTCCGCTATGTCGTGCATCACACCTGCGCCATGCACTTCTGCTCGCACCCATGCAACCGCCCTCAGCCACCGCGTGCCATTAAGGCCCGCACGATGCCACCTTGCCCTACTTGGCTATATGAGCCCCCGACCTCTTCTATTTGCTCCTGACACCTCCCACTCACTCTCCCTCACCTTGCATTGGCCACACCAGGCTCGGGCTGAGCCTGCCATTGTCATCGCCATGCTCCGCCGAGGCCGCCTCGTCGCTCCGTCGCTTCGGTGAGTTCCTCCCCCTCCTAAGCACGTCAACGCGATCGCCTTGTCTTCCTCTTTGTCTCACCTCGCCCAATTGGGTTTCTATGCACCATACCTCCGATCGCCTCATGGCCCCGCATATCCGACATGCCTTTGTTCGATTCCCACTGCCAAGCACCCTCACACCTCCCTCCTTCAATCCCCACCATCAATTCTAGCTATTATCGTCCCTAGCTCGTCAGTGTTGTGGTCCTTCGCTTGGCCACCTTGGGTCATAGGTGTCGGACCTCCACGTTGCCTCTCCGACCTTACCGGTGGGTTCCCCATGCCCAGTAGATACTCCTAGTAGCATTTCCTTTGCTTGCCTCACCGCTAGTGCCATGGCCGCCATGGTAGCCGACCATCGCCACCACCGCCCATAGGACCTTTGTGGTCTTGGTGACCCATTTTAGGCATCACTAGCTACCACCACCACATCCCTTTCCGTCGACAAGAATGGCAAAGTCGTGCTTTGTTCGAGCGAGAGAGAAGCCCCTATATCTACTTAATTATCAATGATGTCTTAAAGCCATAATTAAGTTTGTGTTAATGGTATTCATTAATTACTATTAATTAGTCACAAATACATGGGCCCATCTCATTAAGAATTCTAGTTTAAACCAAATTTTAGTTATGAGTCACCGACAAGTGGGCCATCTTCACTGTGCTGGCCCCACCTGTTAGTTACTCTCCCATTCTTTGTAAAACAAATAATTTGAAAATAAAATAAAATCCCTCAGGTCCCACATGTTAGCCCCTGTTGGATTTTCTTAAGAAAAATAATTAAAAAACAAAATTAAAACCTAGCTGGTTCCATTTATTAGTCTCTGATGTATTTTCAAACATGAATATAAACCCAAATATAAATTAAAATAGTTCATTTGGATTTATTTGTATGTGTTATGTATTTATTTGTGTTTTTGTTGTGATCGCTTGCGTATATTACGAAAACCCAGAAGACCAGCAATTCGAACCCCATCAAGACCACCAAGACCAGCAAGTTTGTGAGCAAAGCGAGTCAATATTTTGATCATGTAGCATCTACCTTTTGAATGCAAATTATGTTAATTTAAATTATCAAATTGCATGCTTTAATGTATTATTGAAATTTATATTCACATTAAGGTTCTAGTTAGTTACCTATTGTTAATATCATTACTATATCTCCCTCCTTGGCATTTGAACAATAGTCGTTGTCGGCCTAGAACTAATGGTGAACATACTAATTATAAGTTTATATCTAAGCGTCATACTTAACCTTAGATACCCGAGGACATTAATTTGCCATGCCATCTTTTTAAACATCAAAGCTTGGTTTTAGGTAGCCATTGGATGAAAATGGTTGGTATGTTGAATTAAAATATTTTATGCTCCTAAAAACCCTAAAACTTGCTCTATATCCGGGCAGATGGTACAAGAGGTTGGTGCGGATGGAGCATGAGAGTATGCCTTATGGTAGAACTGCTCAGATAGTTTTAAGGACTGAATCTTGTACAACATCCTAAGGTAAAATGGTGTAACCACAATTCTATAATGGATACAACCTAGCTAATTAATTTACATCGACTCAGCGCGGGTTGTGCCATCCAGTTGAACACGGGGTTGAGTGTAGGATATAAGCCTCTATGCAGCGCAAGAGGGGGATTCTGGAGCGGATGGATGTAACCTCACAGTGGTGAAAACCTTAGCGGGTGTAGCTTTATTGGGAAAATGTATTGTAAAGGTCTTGTGGTGATCTTTCTTGAATTGCATGTCTAAGGAAATATGTAGAATATAATAATTTGATTATCTCTTGTGGGTAAACTGTGCCACCTCTACAGTGTAAAAACTGTTCGAACAGCTGTGCCCACGGTTATAGGCGAGCATGGGGACCTACTGGAGTTATTGTCTATTTATAAAAAACTTTGTAGATTGGATGAAAAACACAATGAGTGGATGTAACACTGAGTTTTTTTTCTCCTAGGTAGATATAACCCTGTGATGATAATGGGTGGATGTAACCCTAATAACAAAACTAGTATATGAGTATGTACATCTATTATCTAGACTCTTGAAAAGTAGTATGTCATCTTTTACCCCTAGTTGCTTGACTGTGACAAGGTGTGGTCTCACCTTTTGCTTTTTGCTTCCTCTTTCTATAATATAGCATTTGGCCTGATCGGTCCTTTACGTAAACTCTGTTCGATAGGGGTTATTTAAACTCTAATATGTATTATTAATGAATGGTATGGTTCATACTATGCATGAGTTGATTCAGTAATGTGTTTGTGAACACTATCTACCGATCTAAAAATAATATAGTGAAATCATAGAGGGTTTCGAATTGTAAATTCGAGATCCAACAGTGACACGGCGACGTCGGCGCCAGCGTTGCTGGGCGGAGCGCCGGTTGTTGGCTGCGGCGGGTGGTAGCAACGTACCTGGTGGGGAACAGGTGGGCGGTTGAGACGGTGTCGGCAGCGCTGCTGGCGGCGTGCTTCGTGGCGGCGGTGGTGACCATGGTGGCGTGGACGGTCCTGCTCGCGCTTCTGGCAGAGCAACCTCTACGGCCACGTCACCGGACGCATCCTGGTACGTACTAGCACCACGCGCGCACATGCTCATCTTGCGCCATGCGCTGTGTGCAGTTTCTTAATATACATGTGTTTCTTCTTCTTTGCTTCTGTTCCTAGCCTGTTCAATTGGTGTTTGCTTTCTGGTTGCTACTTCCTTCTGTTGGTCGTGTGTTTATAGGTGTTTTCTCCTAAACTATCCGAATTGTCCATGCAATAGCAGGACTAGATACTGTGCAATGGATATATTTATATTTGAAAGCTACTGAGTATTGTACAACTCAAAGGACTATGTTAAAAAATATAGTCCTTTGAATTTACACCACTGTTAATTGCAATCTAAGAAATGGACGGCCTCGATTAACGAGAGAATTTAAGAAAATTCATATTATTAGACTATACATATTCCTATTAAATAGCATACTACAATAACTTATTCTCTCAGAAATAATGCAATATATTGTGGGATGACGTTTTGCTAATGAAATAGACTTATATTACAGAAGGGGGGAGTACATGACACCACAATTATAGTCATCAACCAGAGGCTTGTTAAGAAAAATCAAACTTTCCGACTTACCTACCCTAACTTCAGTGTGGCGAAATTTGGCCATTTTGTTTCAAGCATTGCTTCCCATCAGTACAAATAAACTTGTTTGCTGTTTTCTATTTCCGTGGCCAGGTTGATAATTTCGACTTTTAAGTGAAGTATACTACTCAAGAATCAAGACACACTCGCACCATGCAGAGCTGGTTGTATAGACTTTTTAACATCTTTTTCTTTCATTTCTTTTATACTGGCAGATGTGGATATTAGGGAACCCTATCAAGTTTGAAGGTTTGGAGCATCTAAACAGGAGAGGTATCTTCATATGCAACCATGCATCACCGCTGGACATTTTCCTTGTCATGTGGTTGGCTCCAACTGGAACTGTTGGAATAATAGCCAAGAAAGAGGTCAGTGCAGTGCTCCATTGCCTACAACCATCAAGCATTTCTGCTCAATACATAACACATGTACAGAAATGGTTGAATCAAATTTATTTTATTCCAGATCATATGGCACCCTCTGTTTGGTCAACTGTATGCGCTGGCGAGCCATCTTCGCATAGACCGGTCCAACCCTGCGGCCTCAATTGAGTCAATGAAAGAGGTGTGGGGCTATGGGTACCTTGTCAGTGGCACAACTGGAGCAAGCTCACTTCTGCCATGTAGTACACTCACATTCTGAACTGTTTATGATTTAATTATGACATGTCCATCTTGAAGAGAATGAATAAAAATGACCAATGGAGTTAGGCACAGAGGAATTGGGACTCCAGATAAGCAGATCTAGTTAGGCAACAGAATGTTTAACCAGGTCTTTACATCACCTCTTTGCCCTTAAATCAAGTTACCAACGGGAGCTATACATGTAAATATGTTACACACAGCATGGGGTCTACAAAGTTCTTTTTAAGTAGGCGTTGTTTGGATGGACCAAAATCTTTGTGCATCCAGATGGATCCCGGCCCTTCCAAAGAAGGCCTTAAAGGGAAACTATCCCCCAGCGTACCACAAAGGCTGAGCTCGAGTCTCAAATACTATTGTTTAGAACAAAACAAAATAGAAGAAAAAGATTGGTAATCTTTTGTCATGAGAGAAATGAAATCTAGTGATAAACGTCAATATAACCACTGCCTCTGATAAAATTGGTTGAATACAATAACTCATCAAATGCCAAAGAGGAGATGCTTGGTAGACCTGTATGCTAGCAGTCTCTGGTAAATGAGGGAAAAAGAAGTACAAAGAACTCTTTTTTAACAAAAAAGCAGGAGAACTGCCTTCATTTCATTGAAAGTAGTATAGCAAGGCAAACAAGCAGGAAAGAAAACCGAAGAAGAGAAAGAAACTGTACAATGTTTAACCGATCCTAAAGAGGAGTTAGCGAAGGACTAAATGCTGCAAATGTTTAGTGTCCACGACTCCACGTAGCCGGCTTAAGTGTCAATCTGTAACCAATCGGCTGTCCCTGCCAAATCCGGTGAAGTACAAAGAAATATGTAGTATTAGCACAAGGTAATAAGAAAAGAGCAAGGCAAATTATACGCGCATCTGATGATCAGAAGTAAATAGAATACAAAGATATCCATCAAAACTTCATTACCAGTTTGTTCTGCCAAAAAGACATTGCCAGTTAAAATCTCGTTGCAAGTGCACACAACTAATTTTCCTACAGCCTAATTAGCACATTCGAAAATGACAGCCACTACGATACTAATTCCTATTAAATCAAGTTTCCCAAGCAAGAAAAGGAGACAAACTCCACTCGTTCCCATTCTCCATTAGCAGGCAATAATCCTTCCTCATATCCATTGGAAGCGCCAAAAAGAGATCTGAACCTGAACTGGCTACCATCACAGGTAAAAACACTATACACTCGTAGGAACTACGGAGCGGTCGAAGTGCATTTGGGTGTGTAGACCCGGTGCCGGTTTTCCAACACTTAGTATCAGAGCACAGTGTATGCCCAAATACTTACGATCGGAGACGGTGGCGACCAGCGCGCAGTAGGCAGCGAAGGAGAGCGGCGGTGTGCCCTTCCACTACCCGATGCTGACTTCCTTCAACTACACAACGTGGGCGATCAAGATGGAGGCATTGATGGATGCCCAGGGGATCTAGGAGGCCATTGCTCCACCGACCGAAGTGGTCGTGGAGGCCAAGAAGAACAAGTCGGCACGAGCCTTCATCTTCCAAGCTATACCCAAAGATATCCTTCTGTAGGTGGGGAAGAAGAAGACAACCAAGGAGGTCTGGGAGTCTCTCAAGACTAGATGACTCGGCGCCGACCGGGTGCAAAATGCATACCTGCAAACTTTGCAAAATGAGTTTGTGGCACTGCGCATGCAGGATGGAGATTCCATCGACAACTTTGCCGAAAAGCTGAGCAGGATGGCGAGCAAGTACAGCGCACTTGGCTCAACCCTAGAGGACCCCGTGCTTGTAAAGAAGCTCCTCGACTTGGCACCGGACAAATTTCTCGCGATGGTCGCCTCAATCGAGCAGTACTCCGATTTGGAGTCAATGCCGTTCGAGGAGGCCATTGGGCACTGAAGGCCTATGAAGAGAGGATCCAACATCGTGCTGGCAACTCCAGCACCGATGGGCGGCTCCACCTCACTCACACCGAGTGGTTGGCACGGCAGAAGAGCAGCGGTAGGGAGTCGTCGGCAAATAACAGGGGTCGAGGCGCAGGAAACTCACAAGGTCACGACCGGGGCAAAGGTTGTGGCCGTGGTCGTGGTCGCGGCCATGGCAGAGATCGTTTCGCCAGTCCTGGTAGGACACAGAAGGAAGGCGCTGGAGGCGGCAAACACAGAAGGAATTTTTGGAGCTAGTTTAGTATTTTTCCTAAGCTTGACACTCTATTCAAGAATTTCAAATTTGTTCTCAAATTCTTAGATGCACAAAATTTTTTATAGTTTTACTAAAAATGTCTTAGAGTTTCCAACTATTTTATTTGAGTTCTCTGTTACAAGTGCATGAAAAGCATTTGGCTTGATTTTTGAATAATTAGAAAATCCTACGTAAAAGCTGTAGCAAATTATTAATTTTCACGAAAAACCGGGAGCTAGTAAATGGTGGGATTAGATTTGATTAAAAACTAGACTAAGCCAGGAGCCTCCCCATTCTTTTAATAAATTTTGGAACTCCTTAGCTATATTTAAAAATCCTCCAAAGTCACAACGTAAATAGAAATTTGAAAATAAAATCAAAACAAAATTAAAATTCTCTAACTCTCCTGAGTCCAAGGTAGCCCAACCCAGCCTAGCACTGTTCTGGCCCAAGTCTAGCCCACAAGCCATCCTCTCCTGAGCCACCTCCCCTCTTCCGCTTCCCTTTATCTCAAGGCATATTTTCGCAAATGCGCTTTCTCTCTGGATCTTCTAATCTTAGTCATTGATGAGTGGGACCGGACCCTACCCATCAAACTTCATCTCCCACCTCACGCTCGCCCCGTGTGTCACCGTGGCCACGCTGCGTCATGCCTACTCACTCGTGAGGAGAGCCTGTAAAATCCCAAAATTCGCTTTATTTAAAAATTTATTTTCAAATTAATTAATTAAATTATCTGGAATTTATTTGGTTTTATTTAGATTTTATATGTAATTCTAAAAGGAAATCTCAAAATTCCAATTCCAATTCAAAATTCCAAAATTCAAATTCTAAAAATTCAAATTGAAGTCTCCAAAATCGATATCTCTAGAAAATTTTTGTTCTATTTTTCTGGGTCAAACCCATTTTTCTCAGCCCATCTTTTCTTTTCTTTCCCCCTTTTCCTTTCTTTCTCTCCTTCCATGGTATTGTTTGTCGGTACTGTTCATCATATTCTAACTTCGGCCGAATAGCCTGTCGGGACCCGGATTTCCGAATCCGGACCCTCTGTGTATTACAGCACTAGTCCCAGATCAAAGCTAGTGCACACAGTCAAACAGTGATGAATACATAACCAACCACGCTTTATTACAATAATAGAGAGTACATACCAAAATGCCTCTTTATTACAACTGAGGTTTCAAGACCTCTCACACACACAAAAACACAAACAAACACAGCGGAAGCAAAATAAATCCAGCAGATGAAGACCCATCAATACGCCACAAGCAATTAACTGGGGAACGCAACCTAGTACTCCGGAAAGCCTTCGTCGAATCCATACGCGCCGTAGTCGAAGTTTCCTTCATGAGCTTCATATTCCTCTGGTTATTATTTTTGAGTGTAGTATGTGAGTACATAAAGTACTCCGCAAGTCTTGGGAAAATGCAATAGATGCAAGGCTTAACAAATGAGGGTCATATGGTTCTTTTGCACAAAGCCACATTTTATTTCAAATACCATTAATTATTTTTAAAGGCATCAATTTAGCAAAGTGATTGTTTTAACAGAATTTATCAATAATTTTATAGTGAAGGTTCCAACCACCAACACTTGAATACTGGCTCAACCCGCTAAAGTTCAAAACCACGGGTTAAACCACCCACACTAAACAACTGGCTAACCGCAAAGTTCAAAACCACGGGTTACACCACCCACACTGCTACATCCGCCGGGACACAAACCAGAGTTCCAACCACTCCGGTTTTCAAAACTTTTATTTTAAAACCAAAACCAATGAGCTACCATGTGAATGCATTCCTTGCCCGCCTTGACCGTGGCCACGGCTATTCGAATAGTTTTACACTCTGCAGAGGTTGTACAGCTTTACCCACAAGAGATAAGTCATCTTAATAGCCAACATGCTTCCTTAGGCATGAGACCCAGATAAAATATCACAAAGCCTTTACCTTACTCTAGTCTAGCCAGACACCACCCGCTGAGGTTTCACCGCTGAAGGGTTAAACCACCCATCGAAGCCCCTCTTGCGCCAGTATGAGTACAAGAAACCCCGCCCTCATTGTGGATAACCAGACACCACGGCACCCACTTTCCATCGGTGGTACCTAGACTAAACTATCGTAGTTAGTCGCCTAGGTCGTACCCATATAGACTTGTGGTTGTACGGTGGTGCTCGGCCGGACAAACACAATCGTCGGTCCTTAATTGACTAGGCGGAACATACACATTACAAGTTCTCGTGCTAACCGCACCAAACCAATCTTACCATCCGCCCTGGTCTAAATCCAATTTTCACATTTTATTTTATTTTAAAAGAACGGTGGCAATTCCAATCACCACTAAATCTTGAACAAAAGTCTAGTTCCACAAAAATATAATTTCCCATTTCAAAAGGTACCAAAGGAGTATATAGCACGACTAAGCATTTTACTACCGTTACAACATTTACCAAAGTTTAATAATAATCTCATTATTGAGACAAAGGAAATCCTAGGGTGTCAAAGGTACATGGTTGTCAATGCCAAATGAGGGTATAACAATTGTCGGTTTAACTAATATCTCTAAAACAGAAATTATCATTTTATGTAATATAGCAATGCATTAAATTTAAAATAATCAAAATATTTCTCAAACATGGGTTCAAGATGTTCAAAGGAGACTTGCCTTCGTGTGCGATATCTTGACTTTCTTGCTGCGGGTCGGAAAATTCTTGACGACGTCGGGTTCTACGCGAGCGATAAATACAAACGAACAAATAAATACAAATAAAATCACAAAATACAAAATATATCTTTGGAAGAAAGGTTAAGATTTTAGATGAATTTAGGAAAAAGAATCAACGGATTCGGAGTTCAAATGAAGGAGGACGGATATCTGGAAGTTTTAAATATCACATGAAATGATAACAAAATCCGAGAATTACTTTTTGAGCAGTACGGTGTCGATTGGTTGCGAGGTGGCGGCGAATGGACAAAATGGAACCCCGGCGACGAGACGAAGGTGGTGACGTGGGTACGGAGTCGAGGAACGGCGGCAATCACTGGCGGTGAGGGAAAACGGCAGTGACGACGAGGTTGCGACAACGGTAGGTTGGAGAGTAAGTACCGGGTATGGAACGTGGAGATGTAGGGTGAGCACAGGGTGGAACACGACATGGTTAAGCTAGAAGAATTATTGGCTAAGCTGAAACTTCATCGGAGACGATACAATCGACGTTTGAACGACGACGGTAGAGAAAAAGGAAAAACTTGATATCTTGGTGCTCGGTGAAGCGAATCCAAAACCAATTGAAAGGTAGCTATATGGGATGGTTTGGCACGATATGACGCGAACGGATTGGGGAAAACACCCCAGGATAGATAGGGACACGAGATGCCATTGGCGGCCATGGCGGGGTGTCGGAGGCAAAAATTTGTGGAGGCTTTTCGGGAAACGGAAGTGAGCACGACGTAGAACGCGGCGAGGCAAGTCTAAGAAAAATTACGGCACAGGCTAAAACTCAACAAAGACGACGAATCGACGTCGGGAGTCAAAAACGGCCATTTTTACGGAAAGTTCAATTTCTGACAATTGGCTCAACAAAAAATTAAATAAAAATGATGGATAAATTGTTTGGAGGCTAGGACACGATATGACGCGAGCAAAAATCAAAGCGCTTACCGAAAAAGTGGTGTACGCGTGAAGGCATGGTTTTAGCGTCTGGCTCGACCAGGTCGACGAGGACTCGGTGAGTCTTCGAGTGATGGCGATAGAAGCATAGCGTAGAACGCGTCGAGGCGAACTCAGCAGATGCAGACGGCTCGCCAGCGGACATCGAATGGTGACGAAACATGGCGGAGAAGACCTTGGCCGACCAGCAGTTGGCATCGACATTCGGACAAACGGAGAGGAGTTAGAGGTGAGGTTGGTGGCGAAGCGAAGAGGAGAACGTCGGGAACACAATGCTCACCTCGGTTTTGATCCAACACGCACGGTCGACTAGCGGCGAGGAGAGCGTCGTCGGCGGTTTAGCAGCGGTGGTCCGCGATGCTCGGTGATGCTCGGTGAAGGCGAGGGAGCACGCGTAGAACACGTGAAGGCAAAGCCAACGGTGTGGTCAAAAGTGACCGGACTCCACTGTTGGAGGCGCAAAAGGCCGATGAACACCTCTTGGTTCACAAAAGAAAAATGGAGATTGTGGAGAGAAGAGAGGGAGAGAGGACTTGAGATTTCGTGGGTTGGGTGAGGATGAGAAGGGGCACCCGGTGCTCCCTTTTATAGGGGTGGAGGTGGACCGGAGAGGGAGATCAACGGGGCATGTCATTTAGAGCACGGTTTCAATTTCGTGTAAATACACATAAATGGGAGGGGAAACGGTGGGGAAATGAAAGCTCTTGATGAGAGGATTTGAATGCACTTGATTTCACGAAAAATGGTGGAGAAAATCAATGGGAAATCAAGTTTTAAAACGGCCATCATGGCGCTGCGCGTCGGCGTCGCTCGGCCTGGAAAGATGAAGATAAACAGTACCACGAGGTACTGTTCATTCTCTCTCCTTTCTTTTTTTTTGTATTTTTGTTTGATATTTTGAAATTGAGCTCAAACAAACTCCGAAAATTCTAAAATAAATTTCGAAACTTCCTTGAGACTCAAAGAACTCAAATAAAATATTTTTAGCAAATATTAATGTTTAATTTTATTTTATTAAATAAAAATTATAATTAAGATTTAGTTTAAACCAAATAAATTCAAAAATTTCGAAAATTTGAAAATAGGGTATAAATGGATATATTATAATTTTAGATGAATTTAGAAATTTAAATGGGCTCAATCGGAGTTAAAACGAAAGAGAACGAGCTCGGAATTTTGAAAAGAGAGAAAAGAATAAACCGATTTTCGGAATTATTTTGAACTGAAAATCAAATTATGACGTCATCAAGGGAAATGATTTTCAAATGAATTATTTTTCTGTGGAAAATAAATTTATGACGTCAGCAAGGATTTTGATTTTCTGGCCGAATTATTTTTGTAAAGGAAAATAATTTTATTCAATGATAGGTGGGACCGGATTTATCATGGAGAGAGAATAGAGAGAGGAAAGTGCGGACGGTCGGATGAGCGATGCGGCACAAGGAGGAAATCGGGATCATCGGATGGAGAGCAAAAGGGTTTAAGTGAAGATGGGCGCACGAGATTAGATCGGGCGGCGGAGAATTTAAATTTGATTTAGATTTTCAGAAAACACCAGAAAATTCAATAAAGCTCAGAAAAATATGAAATTATATCCAAAAATTCCAGGAAAATTCAAACAACTTCCTGGAGACATTTTGGACTTAATAAAAATATTTTCAACTACTGTTGGTATTTTAATTTTCATACTTAAAATACTTTTAATTTTGAAAATAGATTTTAAAACTCCAGAAAAACTCAGAAAACCAAATATAAGCCGAATAATTCCAAATAATTAATTTGACATAGTATTTTTACAGAAAATAAAAATATCATTTTATTCAATAATATTTTTAAGTTTTACTATAAATTACTTTTCAAATCCGACTTTCTAAAAGCGTAAAATCGTGGCAAACAAAATTCAAATTTCACACAAACAAAACTCTTATTTTTATTTTAAACTAAATTAATTTTATTTTATATTTAAAATTTAAAAAAAAATTTCTCGAAAAATTTGGAATAAACAGCTGGGCTGTTACATAGCCCAACCGAATACAGAGCATGATATCTCTTCTTCCTCGTAAGCCAACTCTTCAACCAAATCTTATGTCCACATCGTGTCAAAATGAAAGATGCTTCTAGTTTCTTCACAATTAGTTCATCCATTTGTCTTTTATCTTGTCCGTTCTTAAACCGACATAAAACCAAATCCTACAAATTTGAGTCCATTTCTATCTCTTCCAAGCCTTTATATATAATCCCGTGACCTCTCTCAACCCTTTCCAATCTTTGCCAAGCCTCATTAAACCCTAGAACACACCGCCATCATTGAGAGCCCTTCATTCCCGAAAGTGTTCGTCGCCCCAACTTGCGTTTTAGGCACTCTAGTAAATTTCTTCTAATTCCTTTCATGTCACTTCATGTTCCTGAGTATATTGCACCCTCATGTGAAGTTAATTTGATTTTCATACAGCTGTTTGACAGGAATCGATCGTTGAACCTAAACCCAATTCTTTGCTACTACACGATCACCATCATCTACTCTACGCTGGTCAAATGTTTGATTTTATAGTTCGTGGTGCTGGATGGACTTTCGAGCAAAGTTCGAAGTGTTATGTAGACTTTTTTGTATTCTAAATTATACCTGATCTTATATCACTTTGTGAGATAATTATGATTTATAGATCAACACATGTATTGATCGATGATCATGTTTCACGGATCATGGATATGGAAATATCAAATCAACAATATGGACACATGTGTAACATCCCAAATTCTAGGGTATGCAAAAATGAGAAAAAATTTAAAATTTTTGAATGCATTTTGATTCTTTGGCTCTTCAATTGGAGTTTCTTTGAAAAGTTTGAATTTCGAAAATCAAAAGTGCAAGTAATGCAAATAAAAAATTAAGACCAAGTTATAAAAACTAATAAGATGATTAAAAGTTGGCATGAGAAAACTCATGGTGTAAACCATCTTAAAAAGGCCACGAGTATAAATTGTGGCACTAAAAATAAATATCGAAGCAAATTCTGAAATTATCTAAAGCAAAGAAGTATATTAAAAAAGTCTTCTCATATTTTTCTAGAAAAAATAAAGCGAAGGTAGCACTCTGCAAATTTACACAATCATCAACTCTCTGTCAGGAGCGTTCGCAAAAAGATTCTCATAATCTTTCGAGCTCATCTGGTGTGTCTTAACTTTTGCTCAAACCTCTCAGCTCTCCTCACCCTCTCTCTCACTGCCGAGTGTGGCCCCACTTGCAGTACCCTTCTTCCACCTCCAGCCTGCATAAGCATAGGCCATTGGTTTTGACGCCATGCTCATCATTTTGAATACCATGCCCGTTGTTTCTCCTCTCTACTAACAACCCATGCCCTATGCTCCCGCCTTGTCATGTCTCCACCTATGCCGCGACAACATCATGTACCTCCACTTGGTGCCCAGCTTTGCATCACAACTATTAAGTTGGCCCTGGACCACTCCGCACTTGCTCGAGAAGCTTCAACTAGTTTGCACTCACTCGAGAGCTTCGACCAGTTTGAATCACTCAAGAAGCTTAGACTTGTTAGTAAGCTCTATCACGAGTACTCGAACACACTAGTACTTGAATACACGGCTCCTAAATCCTTTGCATGTTAAGACAAATCCCATCAATTTGCCTCTCCGCGCTCGCTAACACGTCGAGCCCACCGATAGGGTTCGTCTTCTACCTCACGCGCATGCGCCAGCTCCGCTGTGGTCGTGGCTCCAGCTGCCCCTGGTTTTAGATGCCGTGCCCGTAGTTTTTCCTCTGCTGTTGCCAACCCCGCCTACCCGTTGCCTCAAACACAACACGTATCTTCCCCCATGTCCCCGTCCACACCTCGAATTCCACAGTGAGCCCTCAGCTTCCCCGTACCTATAAAACCCCTCCGACTATACCATTTTCTCCTCAGCTCGCCCTCTCGGTCTCTTGTGCACAATCATTAAGCACTCCGCTCTCTGGAACGGCGAGAAAACCGAAGTCGTACGCGACGCCGGCGAGCATGCCATCGTGTGCCAGCTTCTCTAGTGAGCTTCCCTCCTCCCCAAAACTCCGTTACAATGCGCCTTATCTCTCCCTTAAGTACCCTATTCATTCGATCGACCTTTCATGCAGTGGATCACTCAAGGTAGGCCTTCTTCTTTATCTTCAATCAGGACGCTGCCATAAGACTCTTTCCGGTGAGCTGTACCTCTATTCCTTTCACCCGAACCTCCGCATGCATGCATGCAAGCTCATGCGGACCCCTTTTGTAACCTCTCTATTGCTGGACATCGTTATCGCCGTGGACCCCTTCAACGCCAACAAAATCTCCAACGCTAGCCTCCTCTGCTCCTTCTCGAGTGTCTTCATCATCTTCGATGAGTTTCTCCTCCCCCCTTCGAAGCTCCCCTAGCACCAAATCAAGCCCTAGTAGCTCATAGCCCCGTAGGGCCTTTCCCTACCTCTGCTGACCGCCCTATCCTCTAGGTCATGAGCACGCTTGGATGCAACCGTAATAGGAGTAGTTTTCCTTTTTAAAACCGTTTCACTAAACATATGGGATGACATGTACGCATCTTCCATGTGCCATGCCCATGCGTGGGATTTGTGCGATGTTCTTTGCTGAGGAAGGCTGTGAATGGATTTGAGCTGTTGTTATGAAAATTTATATAAATGTTATTTCATTACAAGTCCAATGCTCTTTACAATTCCGTTGCAAATTACTACTTATCGATATTGCAAATAAATTTTGCTTCATACTGAAAATAACTTACTATAGAGCCTCATCCTTTGATAGCCTTGCATTTATATATAATTTTGTGATATACTACAAGTCTTGCTAAGTACACAATGTACTCAACCTTAAATTATTATTGATCAGATATTGAAGAAAGATACATGCCAGATAACACATACTTCGCCCCGGCATTGGGGAGTTTGACGATGGGTTTTTCTAGGGTACAATCACTAGTCGGTTGCTTGTGGCTATGGTGGCATACCACTGGATGCGTCTGCTTATTTATTTATCTTCAACTACGATTTACTCTTAACTTTGGCATTCTCTTGGCCGGTCGTCCATATGATGTAAAATTATACATCGCTTATGTATTCACCCCTTTGGCATAAATAAAATATATGCAATGTGTGTAGATGTGATCTCAATATTGTGAATGTGTGTACTAGCTACTGATTATAGGACTAGCACAGAAGAACACATGCGGCAACAACGGGTGTTACCGCACCTGGGGTTCCCCACAACATGTTAAAGAGCATAGTATTAGATTGATCTATCGTGAGAAACTACGAGAATTGTTATATTCTTAAATATCATCAGTTGGTCCTATACATAGTATGTGTAGGATCCTGAGACTTGTGATCGACATAATTTCCTACATGTGTAATAGCTTACTTAGCGATTACCAAACACTACTCCATAAGCGGGTATTCATAAATTAGCTTTCGGGTTCACTATAAAATATGTGTAGAAATATGAGATATCTTTGAGCCTCTCGATGTAGTTGGATTAAGAAAGTGCATGATCATGCTGAATGTGGTTGAGGAGTCAACCACAAACTAAGTAATCCACTATAGGTTCAAGTAAAAGATACAATATCTGATTGTATCGGATAAAGATTCAATTGGTCATACGTAAAGAGAGGCGCGAGGCTGAGGCAGGTACCCTGATACACACCCATCGGAACCCCACCCACCACCTCTCAAAACACTGTCGTGCGCGCTAGTACTAGCACAACGATGTACAAAATTTCATCCTTGGATATGTGAACTTCGGTAGAGACATTGTTGCGACTGTGGTGCTGATCATAATGATCAGAAGAGAAGATGTTGGCCAGAGGACGACTAACTACTTTCACTACACCGATGCGCACAACATTGAACCAACCATTTCAACTCTACTTCCGCTACACTATATGTCTAGTGGTAACAACCTATAATGTTTTATTCGCATGACTTCCTAATTTACACGATAGAAAATTTTAATATATACTAGTGTAGCTTACCCGTATTCCAACACCTAAGTCACCTTCAAAATCTTAGGTTAAATGGCATGGTGAAGGAGACACCACGAGTGCAGAGGTGCAGCAATCTTCTTCCCGATATAAGCAAGCTCGAGCTTTACAAGGCAGGACGTCTCCAAGCATATATTAATATGATTGCACAACTGCCAAACCTTGTAGAGCTCCAGCTTGGCAACAGAGATTTGAGTAGACCATCGGCTCAAAGTCGGTTCAACTATACCTCAGCTATATTTATCATTTTTAGGACGGCCATCTACAAGGTAGACTATCGGTGCAAGATTTGAGTCGGAGAGAGAGGGCCGGGGAGGCATTTCTTATTGAAAAAAAGGAACAAATCGCCAGTTGGAACGGGAGTCCATTCTAGAAGATTTCCACACGAAAAAAAGCCCTCAATTCTAGAAGCGAAGGGAAAGGGCAGCCTAAAATTTTCTCCTGGAGAATCTCGCGTAGACATTACGTCGAGCACCTCGCGAGCAGAACTCCAGCGGGAAGGTAAAGAGGCGACAGGGGGACACGCGAGCGGCTCAGGACGCACCTGGAGAAAGCGCGGAGAGCGTGAGGCTCCGGGGAGGTGGCGATGGCGCGTTGCAGTGCCGGCGCTCGCTCTCCGACGAGCTCCGCCCTCGACGTCATGGCCGCCGGCGAGGACGCGCGCGCACCATGAGTACCGAACTGGCGCGGGTAGCGCGCGGGCTCAACTCGAGCCCCGAGGCTCCCACCTGATCCCGCCTAACCACGCAAAAGAACAACCAAAGTAAAAGGGCCTAAGTGGTAGTTTACAGGCACAATAGTTTACAGTCCAGAAGATTAGAATCAAAGGTAATCTCTTTATCTTTTTGATTTATATAATAAATTTGCTTTTTATTTGTGATTTTATCTTTTTATAATTTGTTGATTGGTTGTTACTATAACTATTTTTAAATAAAAATAGATTTTTATTTAAAAATAGGTTATTTTAACACGATAATATAAAATATAAAAAATTAGAATATCTAAAAAACGAAAAACTAGAAATCAAAAACCAAAAAATCTGGGCCCTTGATACTTTGAATATCACAGCAAATGGTTCAGAGAATCGGTAGTTTACAGGCACAATGGTTCGGTTCAGAGTTTATCTTTTCCATTCCATCTTCTTCACCCGTGGCAGATTGTTAATACGCCGGTGGGACCCTTACGACAGAAAACATTACGGTAATGCCATTTACTAGAATTTTTCATGTTTGCAGTGATATTTGTAAGCCTTTGCGATGGTATTTTATAACTTCCTGACGACCTCAAGGGTACATATATTGCAACGAGCTAGAGATGCATGTAAAACATCGGATTACAAAACCTTAGTAGTGCCTTCATTCAGCGTCATAACTCACCAAATATTATTATTGTCACCAAATATCAAACACCCCCCCTGTTCACGTGCAGCAGCTAGCTCAAAAACTAATCGCTGATATATTTGATCTCTATCCAAGCATGCATGAACATGCGTGTGACATGCATATGGAGCCAACTACTACTTCTTGTTCCCTTTCTTCCCTGTATTCGACAGTGAGCAGGCAGATTGAAACCTCCATTATCTCATATCATGCATAAGAACTCTATGCTTTGCACTGCAGTGGTCCGTACGTACAAATCACAGGCCACTTGCACAATGTGCACCACAAAATATAGAACCATCAAAGATAGAATTAAGATATGTGCTCACTCACAATCACCTAAACCGAATTAAAGAATGAATAATTGGTGTTGGTGGGACCCATTTTGTGTGCTTAAGGTCGATGCGACCTACGTACTGGAATTCTTGCATGCTTCTGTGGCAGCCACAGGTGTAATTGGATGCTATGCTTCTGCTACAAACCCCTCTGCAACAAGGAATAGCATCTGCATGCGTGCGTGCAGCTTGGACACTGTGTCTACCATAAAAATGGTTTGTGATTTTAATTTCCTCTAAAAACATTGAGTAGATGAAATGATAAACACTATTAATTAATTGTATGATTTGCCAGGAAACAATTGTACCAATATGTTGCATGCAACAATTACTCTCTCGTCCTAGCAAGCCTCTCCACAACCTGTTGCCACCCCTCTAAAAAAGGTGCACCAAACGTCCAATTAAGGAATCAAGACTTTGGATGCTATGCTTCTGCTAGAAACCAATCTGCAAGAAGGAATATCATGTGTACCGCGTTGTTCGTGCGTGGATTGGACCTGTCACGATAGCTAGGTTACTCTGTGCTGCACTAGCTAGTAGCTCTGATGCACGCAGAAGCGACTAGCTAAGGACATCTCCAATAAGGCAAGTCAGCCGTTGGTTAGCCTTCAGCGAAAGTCTATGTGGAGGAGAGAGGACGAAGAGAGATCATCGCGGACACGACGATCGCAGCCTGTGAACCAAGAACGAAGCGATAACGGTTTCTATTGTTGGAGCGATCGAGGTTGTTGTTTGCGCACGCTATTTTGTGGACCCCATATCGAAGAAGACGATGTAGTGTGCCGCGCCGACCTCCCTTCGCCTCACCATGTTTAGATCCAGATGTTGTAGCGACATGGCTGCGAGGGAGGTGAAGATGGCACAACGAAGTAGGAAGAGACGTGGAGACAAACGACGGTGGCGAAGACGATGAATCCGGCCAGAACAAGCCGATGGTGGGGCTATTCTAGCCAGGTTTTGCCGAATCTTGACTTCAGCAAGGCGGATCCAACCGGATCTAGAGGCGACACATCGGCAAAATAAAGAGGCAGGGAAGGAAGGGAAAGGAGAGGCAGCAGCAACAGTGGAGAACGTGGCTTTCCGACGGTGGCCGTTGTCGCAGCGGGCACCCAAACAGTCGAACGACCATGAAGTCATTTACGACCACACGTTGTTGACCACGAAGTCGTTTACAACCACGCCTTATCGCCGCAACTCAATAGTCAATTCTCTGACTTACGACTTACCACTTCCGACCTTCGACTTACGACTTCCGACTACCTCAAACATTCGGGGATATGCACGCGATTCTAAGGGGAACGTAAGGACTTTTGCTGCTCAACTGCTTGCAGCTTTTCTGAAATCTCTCTTATTTAAGCAACAACGATTACAGATCATAGCCAACATGACCACTCCTAAACGCACGCCATTACTACATGGTTCGTGCCATTCCACGATCAGCCGTGATGCACGACCAATAATTGAAACCGAAAAAGAAGCAAACGCTCCCACATGAATGAGCACACGTCGAACGTCGTGACGCGCACGACCTGAAAGCTATGCCCAACTACTGAGCTCGTCATCGGCAACCTGATCAAACATCCTAACAATCTCCCACTCAATCTAGTTGCCCTTCATGTTTACGATTCCAATCTTCTCACGTAGACTCTAAAACTTCATCCGCTCAAGAGGTTTTATCAGTAGGTCCACCAGTTGCTCATCCGACTTGACGTAGTCTATGAGGACCTTGCCACTTTCAACGTATTCCCTGATGAAATGGTAACGTGTCTCAATGTGCCTACTCGGCCATGGAACACCGGATTCCTGCGCAGGTGAATTGCAGACTTGTTGTCTACGAACAGAGTTGTCGTTCTCACTTCCACATTGAATAGGTTGCCGAGCAACTCTCCGAACCAAATCCATTGGCATGCCGTCGTTGAGGTAGCTTTCACAGATGGTTCTCACCAAGAACCGTCTGTGATATTGCAAAATATCACAAACGGTTTTTAGCACTGGCGGCAACACAGACGGTCTCTAAACCTAAATCATCCGTGATTGCATTTAACACAGACAATTTAGGTCAACTATCTGTGATGAGGCGTCTAATATAAGCCTTTTTTGTAGTAGTGATACACTCTACAGAGATGGTATAACTTTACCCATGTCGATGTCGCTGTACCCAACGAGCTTGGCCGCCATTATACCTCTTGCATACCGGCACCCGTAGTCGATTGTCCCTGCCACATAGCGTAGCAGGTGCTTCATGGCGCTAAGGTGCTCGGTGGTCGGCGACTCCATGAACTGACTTATGTAGCCGACTACGAAACGCGATGTCGGCCTCGTGTGTACCAAATAGCGTAGGCCTCCGAAGATGTTGTGGTAGAACGTGTCGTCGACGGGAGGATTTGAGCTTCCCTTGCTCAATTTCAGTCACAGCTCCATTGGCACATGGACAGAGTTACCGACCTTCTCTAGTAGTTTGGCACATGAACTGGCGCGGGTAGCGCGCGGGCTCAACTCGAGCCCGAGGCTCCCACCTGATCCCGCCTAACCACGCAAAAGAACAACCAAAGTAAAAGGGCCTAAGTGGTAGTTTACAGGCACAATGGTTCGGTTCAGGGTTTATCTTTTCCATTCCATCTTCTTCACCCGTGGCAGATTGTTATTACGCGCCGGTGGGACCCTTACGACAGAAAACATTACGGCAATGCCATTTAATTACTAGAATTTCTCATGTTTTGGGTGATATTTGTAACTCTGTTCCCTCTGTGATGATATTTTGTAACTTCGTGACGATCTCAAGGGTACATATATTGCATCGAGCTACAGAGATGCATGCGCACGTAAAACATCGGATTACAAAAACCTTCACATATTCAGCGTCATAGCTCTACGCCACTCCTAGTGAGTATTACTGTCACCGAATATTTGCCCTCCCCACCCCCCGGCTTTGTTCACGTGAAGGTGTTGTCACCGAATATCCCCCACCCCCCTTTGTTGACGTGAAGCGCGCAGCTAGCTAATCGATCCTTCTTTGTATATATGCTTGCGAACCAGGACAAACAAGTATCGCTGATCTATTTTAATTATACCCATGTGTTACGATGAAACTCATTGAATGTATAGAGAATCGTGCTCTAGAAGAGAGTTGCTTTATCGGTTGAAAAGTGAAGAATGGTGAGAAGTTGAAAAAATAAAGTGGTTGGAGGAGAATGGACGTACAACCACCAACTCGTTCTTTTATAATAGTAAAGATATACTTGCGAACCAGGACAAACAAGTATCGCTGATCTATTTTAATTATCTCTACCCAAGCATGCATGAACATGTGTTCCCTTTCTTCCCTGTATTCGACAGTGAGCTGCAGGCAGATTGAAACCTCCATTATCTCATATCATGCATAAGAACTCTATGCTTTGCACTTACAAATCACAGGCCACTTGCACAATGTGCGCCACAAAATATAGAACCATGAACCATCAAGATAGAATTATGATATGTGCTCACTCACAATCATATGAGGTGACCTAAACCGAATTAAAGATAATGAATAATTGGTGTTGGCGGGACCCATTTTGTGTGCCTGAAGGTCGATGCGAGCTACGGGAATTCTTGTATGCTTCTATGGCAGACACAGGTGTAATTGGATGCCATGCTTCTGCTACAAACCTCCCTGCAACAAGGAATATATATCATCTGCATACATGCATGCATGCGTGCATGGATTTGACTAGTCACTAGCTAGGGCATTGTGTCTACCAGAAAAATGGTTTGTGATTTTAATTTCCTCAAAACATTGAGTAGATGAAGTGATAAACACTATTAGTTAATTGTATGATTTGCCAGTAAAAAAGTTGTACCAATTTGTTGCATGCAATAATGGGGTTGTTCTTTTCAGCTTCTAAAAGCTGCTTTTCGGCTTTTCTACAGTAACTATCTTTTACACGGAGTATCTTTTTAAGTAGGGTCCACTAGTTAATTGCAGTACATACTGTACCGACTTTATTTATATCGGCAAAAAACTGCACGTGCGTTTCTGTTACTCTGTAATATCTCGCATGAACAACCCAAAAACCATAAACTGCAGTCAAAAGCTATAAGTTTCAGCCAAAAAGAACAGGACCAATATTCTCTCTCGTCGTTGCTAGCCTTTTTGCACAACCTGCTGCCACCCCTCTAAATAAGGTGCAACAAACGTCCAAGGAATCAGGACTTCCACCAGTGGTTGTGATCAATGGATGCTATGCTTCTGCTAGAAACCTAGAAATCGGCATCTTCGTCTTCAAAAACTGCTGCATAATAGCTCCCGCAAGATGTGTCTTCTTCTGCATCCTCTGAATATGTTCAAGAAACAACGATTGAGTATGAAAATTGTACTCTGCAAGACTTTTAAGCAAAGATATATAATATATAGGCAGTGTCAAGGATAGTTGTCTAGTCTAGTTTAATTTGTGAAACGTGCTTTCAATTGAAATAACATGTAATAGATTGCAAGCGGAAGTTGTATGAGCATTTAAATTTGATAAGTAAATAACCATAAGCATAAATGCATAATGTAGAACAAGAGACATGTTGCCGTAGATCTCAAAACAACGGCATAATTCTTGTCGAACCAACTTTGCATTCCCATCCATATCTTCCCATGACCATTTTGTCAAACATAAAGCTACTTACTGTGGGATTTCATCAAGCTTTGCCCATAACTGATGACATAACTATTCAAATAGATTTACACTCAGTAGATGTTGTACACTTTAACCATACGACATAAACATTCCACCATGTTATACATGTCACATGATACCATTGGTACCCGTTTTGGAGAGTTCATGATGAAGCTTTTACATTACCAGTGCTAATAACCACTGTGCTATGATACATTCTTAAGATGGGGAGTGCCCTCCGGCGTTCCAAGATTCAAACAGTGTGTCGGTGTAACATCCTAAAAATTTAAATTTGAGAATGAAAAACTCTCGGATTATTTTGCCTTATATTCTATTTGAATTTAGATTTTTATAGTGTCTCTTAAGTTTTGGTTGATGTTCCACTAATTGGAAATCTATGAAATAGACAACAAACATTAGTAATGCCATAAGAGGAAATACGCAAATAATAGAAAACTAAGATTTTAAATACGTATATAAAAAGATGAACAATTAAAAGAGGAGTACAACTGGAAACCAAAATTCTGGAAATTCTATTTTAGGGTGGCAATAATAAATAGATAAGTAAAAATAAAATAAAATAATAAAAATGAAGAAACATATGCAAATAAAATTCTTTATGCAAAATGTGTATAAAAATAGGCCTGGAAATATATATATATACAACTCAAAACAAATATATAGATATGTATATATATATAATTAAAAAAACAAGGAAGTCGGTACCAAGGAAGGCCATTAACTTCCCAAAGACGGCCAAGACGCCGCTCCACCGCCCATTGCCACGCGGGCCTCGCCTCCTCCCTATCTCCCTTCTCGCTGCCCGGCCCGCTCCGCCCACGCCTCCTCCTCCTCTCCTTTCTTTCCCGTGCGGACGGTGACGCGCGTTCTCGCCTCTTCCCGATTTTTTGGTAGGCTCGAGTACCCTTTGCTTTGTCCGTCGCCGCCACTGTCACCCTCTGCTGCTGCCGAGCCCGTGTCGGGCAAGGACCGATGGTCCTCCGTCGCCGCCCGGTCCCGTGCCCGTGAGTCGCCCACAGCTTCCCCCCTACAAGGCTATAAGTAGCCTCCCTGGCCTTCCCTTGCTTCGTGCGCGCCCCACCGCTCCCCATCTACTACCCCTCCAAACTAATCGAAGTACCGCACACCGAAGCTCACCGCCGTAGCTTCTTCCCCAAAGAGTCTCGTGCTCCATCTCTTAGAGGCGCTAATTATATGCTGACCATCATCGATGACTACTCTCGAAGAGTTTGGGCATACTTCATCAAGAATAAGTCTAATGTGTTTAATACATTCAAAGAGTGGAAGATTATGATCAAAACAATAGACTAATAAGAATATCATGAAACTCCAAATAAATAATGGTCTGGAATTATGTTCGGGAAATTTGAAGCCTTATGTCGATTGAAAGGCACTGTAAGACATTACACAGTACTAGGCACACCTCAGTAGAATGGTATAGCTGAGCTTATGAACAAAACCATCATAAAAAGGTGCATTGCATGCTATCTATGTCTGGTCTATTAGAGAGTTTTGTGCTGAAACCACTTTCACTACTTGTTATCTGATTAATCGATCATCGAACACTGCCATCGATAAGAAAACTCCAATTGATCTGTGGTCTAGTTCTCCTGCAGACTACTCAAGCATAAGGATTTTTTATTGTCTTTCTTATGCTAATACTGATAAAGGTAAACTTAAGCCAAGAGCTATTAGTGCATTTTCTTTGACTACAAGCCTGGAGTTAAATGCTATTAGTTGTGGAATCTTAAGACTCAAAAGGTAGTCATGAGTAGAAGTATTACTTTCAATGAGTCTACTCTGCTGAAAGGAATTAAGACTAGTGTTGCTCCCATTGAGAAACAACAGAAGACTAGCGTGCAGGTGGGGCATATTATTGATTTAGGATTCTCACCGGAAGTCAACAAGGAGAATACACAGGATATCCCTGTCCAAGATCTGACTAGTAATCTTCCAACAAGAACTGGTCGGAATCAATAATCCATTGCAGCTAGTCGGTTAAAGGAGGAAAATCCAACTTCCGAAGAGGTTAATTGAAGAAGCCAACATTACGGCTTATTGTTTAAACATAGCAAAAGATATTGAAGGTACTACTAAACCTTTAACTTATTTAGAGGACATCTACTCTAATGAGTCAGAAAAGTGGTTAACTGTCATGTATGAAGAAATGGAATCCCTCGAGAAGTATTCCACTTGGGAGTTGATCGAGCTCCTGATTGAAAAGAAATCCATACGCTATAAGTTGATTTACAAGAAGAATAAAAGCACAACTCTGACCAATTAGGTCAAGCACAAGACAAGGCTCGTTGCTAAAGGATACATCCAAATTTCAGGCCTCCCTAGTTGTGAAGCATAGTTCCAGTCAGACCTTACTCAGTATTGTAGCTATCCATGATTATGAGCTCAAGAAACTAGATGTTAAGACTGTGTTTTTACATAGAGAGTTGGAAGAAGATATTTACATGGAGCTGCTGGAAGGTTTTGTTATTCCCAAAAAGGACAATTTTGCATGCAAATTGAAGAAATCACTTTATGGGTTGAAGCAATCATCCAGACAATGGTATAAGAAACTTGAATCCTTTGTGATCTCTCAAGGCTTTAAGAGACCCGACTATGATAGATGTGTTTATTTAAAGATCATTAATGGTTTAGTTATCTACTTTCTCCTATATGTTGATGATATGCTGATTGCGGTAAAATACAAGATTGAAATATCAAAGTTAAAGGCATAATTAAGCAGTGAATTTGAGATAAAGGATCTTAATGTACCAAAGAAAATTCTTGGTATGGAAATCATTAGAGATCGTTGGTTTGAAAAGTTATACCTGAGTCAGGGAGGGTATATTAAAAAAAAGTATTTCATTATTTCGACATGCACAAGGCCAAATTGACCAGCACTCCATTAGCTACACACTTCATAGTCTCTTCAACATCAAGTCCGCAAACAGTTGAAGAAATTGAATACATGTCAAGTGTTGTATATGCAAGTGTAGTCAGATCACTTTATGTTCGCCATGGTCTACTCTCGCCCCGAACTATCTCATTCTTTGAGTGTTGTTAGTAGATATATGGTCAATCTAGGGAAAGACCACTGGAGAACAGTTCAGTGGATCTTCAGTTATTTGAGAGGCACTTCTAATACTTATTGTAGTTTGAAAATACCAGTGTTGGACTGGTCAGATATGTAGATTTTGATTTTACTGGAGATTTAGATAAGAGGATATCTCTTACTGGTTATATATTCACTATTGAAGGCTGTGTCGTAAGCTAGAAATCTTGTCTGTAAACTATTGTTGCTCTTTCGACCACTGAAGCCAAGTACATAGCTATTTTAGAATCCTGTAAAGAAGCTATTTGACTAAGAGATTTGTACACTAAGCTTTATAGAAGTACATCTTACACCAATATCTACTGTGATAGTAAGAGTGATATTTGTCTTACAAAATACCAAATATTTCATGAGAGAACAAAGCACATTAATATCAAATATCACTTCATCCAAGGAGTTCTTTCTCAAGGTAATGTTAAAGTTTGCATGACCAGTACTCATGATAATTTAGCTGATATAATGACAAAGCTAGTTCCTACAGCTAAGTTTGAGCTCTACTTAGATTTGGTCGGTATTACTCATTAGTCCTTCTAGATATTTAACGCACAAGAAGTGTTTTACAAGCTATTCAAGAAATTATTTGGTTCTTTTTCGCTACAAGAGGAATTCACTCAAGGTGAAGATTGTTATATTTTGTTATCCAAATCTAGTCTAGTCCGATTACTTAAAGAATCCGATCAAGTTTTGCTCAGAGATATTGTAGCACCCCACATAACCATTCCATATGGTTATGTGGGGTGCTACAGATATATTCCGAGCAGTATGACTGGTTGGTAATGCGAACTAGTCAGTTATGATTAGGATCATCTTCATGTTCATGATGGACTCTGTATCAACTTGCACATCATGATGTCTAACGGTATTTGTGCTGACTGGAGTGAGACATAGCTACTCGAGGAGCTTCAGACTACAACTCTTCACCGTTATCTTCCGAGACTATTTCGTTTTCAAGTGGGGTGTTATTCTCGTCTCCGAATAGGTTATTGTTCCAGTTTTCAAATAGGTATCTGTTTTCATTGCCGATAGGGCTTTGTTCCTTGCTCGTCTAGGACTCCTGTTCTCAAGGTTATTTATGTTTCTTGTAAAAATCATAATAGATAGCGCATACAGCGTAAGTTATCTACATATATAATACGTCAAGAACATTTTGTATCTTCTCATCAATATATTGATTTCACCGATTATACATTCGTGGTTTTTTTCCATAAAGGTTTTTCACATTAAATCTTCGTTTCGTGATTGTGATTTTTCTTTATTATTTTTCATATCTTGTCGTGCATTTTATAACACTGTTGTATGTGCATTTTTTTCAAAAAGAAAAGGAGATACCAACGTGTTGCATGCAATAATATCCTTTCCTCATGGGCTGCTTGCGAGCAACAGAAGGAGATGCCAACGTGTTGCATGCAATAATATCCTTTCCTCATGGGCTGCTTGCGACCATGTCCACCCTGCCACCTGGCCTCTCCTCTATATAAGGCGCAACAACGCTTCGTCTGAGGCCACAAGCTAGCTAGACTTGAGAAATTGTAGACAGCTAGCATATGTAGTAGCCTAGCTTGGTGAGTTCGAGATATCAGCAATTAACAATGGCAGACGGCGTGGTGAAGTTCGCGGTGGACAAGCTGGAGGAGATGGCGGTGCAGGAGCTCAAGCTGCAGACGGAGGTGGGGAAGAAGGTGATGGAGCTCAGGCACGAGCTGGAGTGGCTGCGTACCTTCCTCCGTGACGCCGAACGCAAGCGTCGCCAGCCGGTCGAAGACAACGACCTCATCGAGGTGTGGGTGCGGCAGACCCGGGAGCTGGCTCACGACGCGGAGGACCTCCTCGAGGAGTTCTTCCACAAGGGCGAGCTTCACTGCCACGGCTGCTTTGACCTGCCCTCCTTCCTCCAGTGGCTTCGCCACTCCGCCACCGGCCTGTTCACCCGCCACGCCATCTTCGACGAGATCGAGGACATCAACAAGCGCATTGAGGAGATCAAGAAACAGCGGAAGGACATCCAGCTGGAGAAGCTCACATGTGCTTCCAAACCTCACAGGAAGCAATATACTGACTGGTACATACATATGAGTCGCATGTTAGAGTTGAATTCCTCAACTCCTATGATCTCTCTTCTCACACACGTACTCTTGGGGAAAAAATATATCGATCCAAAAACTTTATCGGAGGGCAGCGATATGACCAGTAACCGCTGGTTACCCAAATTAAACATCATAATTTTTCGAACAAAAATTTTGCATTGAAATATAAAAAATTGAAATTTTATTTATTTATTTATTTTGAATTTTAGATGAATTTTAATGAATCCAAAATTTTATAACTGATATAAAATTTAACTAGTCTCGTCAATAAGGCCGCCAACCGCCGGTTACCGGTGCAATTTTGGTGACAGAAATTTCCCTACTAACTCTCAACTAGTCCATCTTAAATACATACATGCACTATTACAAAAAGAGTCATCACAAATGGTTCGAAACTGTCATCACAGACGGTTTTATGAACCGCCTATATTTATGAGTCAGTGATAATCAGATGTTATCGCAGACGGTTTGTGAGCCGTCTGTGATAAAAACAACACAGACGGTTTGTAACTAGAACCATCTGTGAAGAAAACTATTACAGACAACTCAAACCAAAAACCGTTTGTGATACTTACACATCACAGGCGGTTCTAGTTACCAACCGTCTGTGATTGGCAAGTATCACAGATGGTTGGTATATAGAAACATCTATGATAGTCCTTCATATATGGTTTATAACACAAACCCTCTGTGATAGTTCATTCTATACCAATTTTTTTCTATTTTTTGGCTAGCCTTAAGAAATAATGTTACCTATGCCCTTTAAAAATAAGCAAATATAGTGGCAAATACAACAGCACATTCCATTTTTATTAAGATTAGAATCCACCATTACATCATAACAAGATAACGAACCTAACTCTTTAACACGGCAAGAATATATAAGAAGCAGAGATCCTAGCAGACAGTAGAAGCTGGATGCGGCGCTTGATGTACTTGACGTCTGCCATCAAGGAAGAGGGGGAGGGCATCGGATGGCGGTCGGAGATCACCGGCAATGGAGAGGCAGCAATAGCGTCACCTTTGTGGCTCGACGGTGAGACTGCACAAGACACTTTTACGATGTTTACGTGTGTTGTGTAGTCGATTGTGGTGTCACAACGGAGGCGCTAGCTCATGGCGGTAGTCGGCGTCGTCGAGTAACAAGCTAGGAGTGAATGAACTAGCTAGGAACAGTAGTGCACCGTGGTGTCACAACAGGAGGTGAAGGAGCTAGCCATGGTAGTAATCGGCGTCGTCGAGGGGAGGATACAGGAAAACTAGTAGATGAACTTACGCGTGACTACCGATGGAAAGGGAGAGGGGGAGTAATTAATAAGTGCCGAGTGGTGGGAGGAACCGGTGCCTGCCATTCGATGTGGAGAGAATGGACAGGTGAGATCGAAATCCTGGGGCATACGCCATGGATCGGTGATGTGTCATTATCAGAGATGGTTTATTATACAAACCGTATATGATAATGCATATATGAGAAAAGGTTTGTTATACGAACCATCTGTGATAAGTCACATATCAGAGATGGTTTGTTATACGAATCGTCTATGATATTAATATCAAAGACGGTTTGGTATACGAATCGTCTGTGATAATGCTTAAATATGTGCGCCCTAATCTAGCTCTTCTAAACTATCCTCTCCCTTATCTTCTTCACCAGATTTCTCAATAATGCCATCTAATATTCTTTTAATCTACTTCCTCTCATCTATCCATCATGAGTTGTTCGGCCGCATCCTTACACAGGCGGCCAACAATTTACGTTTGGAGCACCTCCTCCGCTCACGCCCTGCTCTTCTTCCTCATCATCCACCGTCGACGGAGATGTCTTGCTGCTGCTCAAGAAAGGGAAACAACCCTCAGCCTTCTCTGCGATGTGCACAAAGTAGAATAAGCTCTTGCGGCAGTGGAAAGACACATAGATAGCATTACCGATCAAACAGAAGCGGACGATTTTGAGGAAGCTTATCATGGCATCCTCTTTGAGATTATGGGCTATGCTAATGATTTGCCTAGTCTAGAGGAGAAAGTGGATAGGGTAAGGGTAATCTTTGCGGTATTCAAGAACTTAGCAGCTGATCTTCCAACTCCAAAAATTGAAGAAGAAGAAGCATATGAAGCCCAAAAGACTAAGATCTGGGAATCTCTTTTTTGGGATTTTTGTAATAAATGTTTCTTGAATTTGTCTCTCATCTTAGTAGCTTCTGTACTTCATACGACAAAGGACAAAACACAGACGTTTGTAAATAAAAACTGTCTGTGATATCCGCAATATCACAGACGGTTTGTTATAAGAACCGCCTGTGATATCCGCAATATCACAGACGGTTTTTTATACAAACCATCTGTGATGTCCACAACTTTCACATACAGTTATTAACACGAACCGTCTGTGATGTCTTAATTATCACAGACGGTTCGTGTTAATAACCGTCTATAATAGTTTAAGCACAAATGGTTCCCTATGAACCGTCTGTGATGTAGCCGTCCAGTATAATCTTATTTGTAGTAGTGATGCATATGAGGTATACACATGGAAGCAACTGGACTCTCCAAATGGCTCGTTTATTTCAACCGCAGAGCAGCTACTTATACAAGACTACAAGTAATGCATTTGCTAACTACTTAATTCCACTACTAACTCCACCTCTCCTGCACGCTGGCGTCAACTGAACGATTATTCAGGAACCCACCCACCAGCTTCATACTTGTACGTTGGCCACGCCTCGACAGGAAGTGCTTCACTGACATAGGTGCAGGCATACCACCGCGTACACCTACGTACATGCGACTAGCTCATGCTTCCACCAACAATTTGTAGCTAGCAACAACCTCCTAGAATCATCGGGCACATCAACACAGTGCCATCTAAACACATGCAACAAGAGTAATATCTAACATGGCGTTGTTGCCCATCTTTTTCTAGCAGTTTAAGCTTTTGGCTGAGTGAATACGGCTTAGTACAAAAATCCAGTAACCGTGAATATCGGAAAAATTTCGGAAAAAAACCGTCAGAAATCTGGCTTTCGCTGATTTTCAGATGAGAATGTACGTTTTCTCTTGATGTATACGGCTTACACTTTGCTATGGATGTAGGTCTACACTGAGCGAGAGAGACATAGAGGAAGAGCTGCACGACATTTGGCCCAACCACTACCGCGAAGACATCACAAAGTGGCTCCTTGACGAGAACGAGACCCGGCAAACCGTCATCGCACTCACCGGCAAGAGCGGCATCGGCAAGACGGCGCTGGCCAGCTTCTTCTACGGGAGGAGCTACGTCCGGAACAAGTTCGACTGCCTCATCTGGGTGCACGTGCCCCACAAGTTCCGGTTTGTCGACCTCCTCCGCGACATCATCCGGCAAGCCTCCGGCAAGACCACGGCCACCGATCTGCAGCAGGAGCAGAAGAAGGAGCAGAAACAGAAAGCTGCCGCCGTGGCCAGGAGTGGCGGAATAGAGGAGGAGCACATCAAGGAGGAGATCGTGGCGGAGCTCGGGGACAAGAAGTACCTGATCGTGCTCGATGACGTGCAGAGCAGGGAGGAGTGGAACTTCTTCCTGGCCACGCTGCCGGCCGGCAAAGGCAGCCGCGTGCTCGTCACAACTCAGCTCAAGATCCATGAAGCAAGCAGCAATGGCTACTGCCTTCACATCAAGAGTCTCGAGAAGCTGGACAGCACACCGGCCAAGCAGTTGTTCTGCAAGAGAGTCTATGGCAGCAACAAAGAACAGACGACAGCAAACAACGACAAGCTTACCAAACTGGAGGAGAAGTTGCTCAAAGGCTTGAGCTTGCCACTCAACGTGGTCATGCTGGCCGGACTCCTGAGGTCCAAGAGAGAGGATGAGTGGGACGACGTGATTGAAAACCTCGCTTCCTCTTCTGTTGAACCGCCGGACGGGGATAGCGGTAGCCCCTGCGAGGCGCAGCCGCGGAAGAAGAAGCCAGCGGCGGCGCGGTTTAAGAAGCCAACGTCGACCGAGAAGATCCTCACGGTGTGCATAGACGACCTGCCGCCGCACCTCAAGCCGTGCTTCCTCTACTTCGCCGGGTTCACCGCCGAGGCAGCCATCGACGCCCAGAAGCTCGTGCGGCTGTGGGTCGCCGAGGGGTTCCTGCAGCCCAAGAACGGGCAGACGACGGAGGAAAGTGGCATGGAGTGCCTCAAGGAGCTCATCTCCCGGTGCTTGGTGCACCTGGTCGAGACGGACGCAGCTGGTAACATCGTCGCCATCAGCGTCCACCAGACCGTGCTCGAGTTCGTCCAGGCGGAGGCGCGTTACACCAACTTCCTCCAGGTGCACAGCACCACCGCCAGCATCTCCCGCGGCGGCGTCCGCCGCCTCGCTCTCCGCAACACCTACGACACCTACCTCAGCGTCGTGCTCTCGGCACCTAAGCTCCACTCCCTCCTCTGCGACATCCCGGAGAGTGCCGCCAAAGACGACAAGAAACCAGCTGCCGATGCCTTGCAGTCATCTGCGAAGAAGCTCTGGAAGAGGGCACAGGGGCTCATCAATGGACGTGTCCACAACTTCTCCGTCCACTGCTCCAGGTTCCTCCGCGTGATGGACCTCAAGGGCGTGCAGCACCGGCACACGCTGCCGGAGGAGATTGGGTGGCTGATCCACCTCCGGTACCTGGGGCTGTCGCACAACACCGTGAAGCGCCTCCCCAAATCTGTCAGGAAGCTCCGGAACTTAGAAACGCTGGACGTGTCGAACACGCTCGTCAATGCGGTGCCGTGCCAGTTCTGGAGCATCCGTACGCTCCGGCATGTGATCGCCAGGCGGCTCCTCGACGGGCCGAAGGAGTACGACCCCCTCACCGATGTGCAGACGCTCCACGGCGTGCCGTGGGGTAGGTGGGCTCAAAACGGCGCGGCTATCAAGAGGATGACCAACCTGCGGTCGCTCAAGGCGTGGAACATACGCAAAGCCGCCGCCGCCGTCGACGCGCTGCTGCCGGCGCTGGCCGGGCTGGAGTGCCTGAGGTCGCTGGACCTGGAAGCGGCACCTGACGCGGAGCTCCCCCTGCAGGAGATGCTCGCCATGCTTGGCCTGCGGCAGCTTCAGTACCTCAGGCTCCATGGCAAAGTGGCGCAGACGAAGCTGCCGTTGCAGGGCCACCAATACTTGCTCCCGAACCTGGCCAAGCTCGAGCTCTACAAGTCGGGATGCGGGCGAGGCCACATCGACGTGCTCGCGAGGCTGCCAAACCTCACCGAGCTCGTGCTCTGGGAGGGCTCCTACGCCGACGCCTACATGGTGGTCCCCGCCGGCGGGTTCCCGGAGCTCAGGAAGCTGCAGCTGGTGGATCTGGCGGAGCTGACGGAGTGCACCGTGGCGGGAGACGACGACGCCGGCGCGCTCCCGCAGCTGCAGCACGTGTCCGTCTTCCAGTGCGTGAAGCTGCGGAAGGTCCCGCCATCCCTGGCGAAGCTCATGAGCCTGCTCGCCGAGCATGGTTCTTGTCGGGCACAAGTTCTTGATAGGGGAGAAGCCGGCCGATGTGGTGTGCGGCAGGATGCCCAGCAGGAGGCGGCTGGCTGCCTAGTTAATTAATTTGCCGGATTGCATGCAGTTATGCAAGGGCTGAATAAGAGTACGTCGCAACTCGCTTGTCTGATGCTTGGACAGGCTTATGATCGAGGCTTGAGACATTAGTATCTAGCTTTGAGTAGTTGTGGCCAACCTAAGCAAAATATGTATAAAAAGTATAGGGTGTGTCTAGGCATCATCCGGATGTTTTCTTCTTAATAATCATCCAGATTTGAGACCGTTGAATTAGAGATCCAACGGCCCCTTTTTTTTAGGAGTGGGAGATTTTTTTGGAGAGGGTGGGGAGAATTCATGGTCGTTGGATCTCTAATCTAATGGCCACAAATCTGGATGATAGTTAAGAAGAAAACATACGGGTGATGTTTATCAACACCCAAAAGTATGATAGTTTGTATGGTAATCAGTGTATATGAGGAGGATATTATTGCTGTGTGTATTGCAATAATCTGTTAGATATAATCTTAACTAGTAAAGTGTTTATGCACGTCAATTAGTTTGGTGATCACATGGCCTGCTGCATATGGTGTGGTCGTGTGTATGAGCCTATTGCGTGTGTATGAGCTTGTTGCATGTGTTTAGATAAGTTTGCATGGCGCTGGTATGCGTGGTGCTGGTTGAGACGTGCTTCGTTCACGTCGACCAAATCTTGTGTGAGTTTGTTATTTGAATTAGTCAAACCTTATCCAGGAACATAGAATGTCATGGTATTAGTGGATTAGGATGTGTAGTGTCCATTTTAGCCGGCACCGAATGGAGTCGAGGTGCCCGGTCCTTCGGAGTGCCGGTAGTGTCAAGTAGTTCAGTACATGAATAAAATGAGATGAGACGAGAAAATGGGTGTGTGTTGACACGAAAAGAAACTCTAGAGTGTTTTTTGAGTTTAGTTACTACTTGTTTGAAAACTTCCCTTGAAAGTGAAGCTGTTGTGTACGTGTGCTTTCTTTGAGAGCTTCGCGTTGTTGCTGAGAGTCCACATAGAGTGAGTGAGAGAATAGCGAACTAGTTTCTGGTGACTTCCAACATTTGGTGTCAAAGTAAGGAGATGATGAAGATGATGGTGCATGGAGATGGTTCGTTGAGCAGTGCCACTGCAAGTGGCAACACCAGTGACAAGGTGGCGTCGAGGCTACTGATGAGAGAAGGCATGACGTCCCTCCAATACTTGGTGCTGTCCAAGACGAACTACGTGGCATGGGTCACGAGGATGAAGATCCTCATGCAAGCTCAAGGTGTATGGGATGTGATTGATCCCAAGAGCAAGCTCCCTGTTGTTGATGAGAAGAAGATCAGATGGCCTTGGTAATCATTTCCCAGGCACTTAGCAATGAAACGCTGATGCAAGTTGCAGAGAAGGACACTGCCTTAGAAGTGTGGATAGAGCTACGCTTTATGCACATAGGCGCTGAGTGCGTCAAAGAGGCAAAGGTCCAGATGCTATGCTAGAAACTTGAAAACCTTAGCATGGATGGTGCGGAGTTGGTGGACAATTTCACAGCGAAGGTCACATTGCTTGTTGGTTAGATCAGAGGACTTGGAGACAATATTGAAGAAAAGTATGTAGTCAAGAGGCTGCTACAAGTTGTGTCCAACAAGTTCATCCATATTGCGTTACTGATCGAGCAATTTGGAGACATCAACAATATGAATTTGGAGGAGGTCATTGGTTCCCTAAAGGCGCATGATAAACGTGTCAAGGGACGAAAGGCATGGATGGAGGAACATGTCCTTATGGTAAGAGGACTTGACTCATCACGAGGACAAGGGCATGATTGTGGACACAGCCGTGGAGAGGGATGGCGCAGGGACAAAAACAAGGTATGTTTTTACAATTGTGAAGGAGTTTGGACATTATTCTTATGAGTGTCCTGTGAAAGGAAAGAAAGAGAAAGCACTTCTCGGTAAAGCTCACAATGAGGATGAACCAACTCTTCTTTGATGACGCGTCAAGATTAAGGGGAATTGTTAATTATAATTTTGACTAGTTAATTACGTGTTTAGGCATGTTAATTAGTTTGGTGATCACATGGCTTGTTGCATGTGGTATGGTCATTTGTATGAGCTCGTTGCATGTATCTAGATAAGTTTGCATAGTGCTTTGGTTGAGACGTGCTTCGTCCACGTCGACTAGGTCTTGCATGAGTTTGTTATTTGAGTCAGTCAAGCCTTGATCCAGGAACATGGGATGGCATAGTCTTACTGGATCAGGGCATGTAGTGTCCGTTTTAGCTGGCACTGAGTGGAGTCGAGGTGCCCAGGTCCTTCGGAGCGTCGGTAGTGTCAAATATGTAGTTCGGTGCATGAATAAAATGAGATGAGACAAGAAAAGGCGCGTGTGTTGACACCAAAATATACTCTTGAGTGTTCCTTGAGTCCAGCTACTACATGTTTGAGAACTCTCCTTGAAAGTGAAGTCGTTGTGTACGTGTGCTTCCTTTGATAGCTTCGTGTTGTTCCTTAGAGTCCACATAGCGTGAGTGAGAGAGTAGCAAACCGTTTCTGGTGACTTTCAACATAATCTATATACGAAGATGAGTAGAGTAAGGATGTGTGTAAACTTAATTGGTGTGTTTGTTAATTTTCTAAACTCATGAAAGCTTCTGCATTCTCCTATGCGCGCTTCACTATGGGCATATATATATTCCCTCCGCTCTTTTTTGTTTGATTTTTCACGATCTTGGAAATACAGCTTTGAACTTAATATTAAGATATATTAATAAAATGATAATATAATGAAAGTAAAAATATAACAGAGGGAGTAGTGGCTTTAGACATCCAAATAGGAGAGAGATACCACATATTGGTTAGTAGCTTCAACTATTTTTTTTAAATAATTCCTCTGGCCTTATCTTCTTGAGAATTGGTCATTTTTAGGATGTAAATCTGTCAATTCCATTTCGACTAAATTATGCAAAACCCTATATTTTTGTCCACCTGTGTCAATAGCCTTAGGTTTAAGCTTTTGTCTACCTGTGTCAATAGCCTCAGGTTTAAGCAAATGACATCAACCTCATCTATTCTTGAAAAACTGTCACTTTGTTGTATATAAGTTTGAAAATTCTAGTCCACGTTGGATGCCACACCAATACACCATGTCTAAGTCCTACATTGCACTTTCCCCCCCTCTCTCATGAAAGAAAAAGAGAGAAATATAACTTGACAACTTCTTGCCATTTTTTTTCCATTTGGGGGGCATCTACCATATGATGGCAGCAGGGCTCAAACTTTGGAACATTGAGTACAAAGGAGGACGCATAAATACCCCACTCACGACACACACACATACATGATACATGCATGTATGCATGTTCGTTACACACGCTTCATTAGACTTGGATGGCCATGGCCATCCTTATTGGGAAAAGAAATTGAGGAATTAATGGATGTGTTGCGATGTGTGCCACGTTAGACTTGGATGTGACGTGGCATATATCCCATGTGGAAAAAATACTTTAAACTAGGATAATGTGACAATTTTGTGACCACGTAGATAAATCTGAAGCTGTTTGGTTGGTCTGTTTTTGGGTGCAATCGGATTACAGTGTAAGGGCCTGTTTGGTGGTGTTTGGTTCGGGTGGGCTGTAATCGGATGCCCCACACCTCCGCCCGCCGGCGATTGAGGCGGGGTCGTGGCCCTGGTGGTGCTCCCCGCAGCAGTGACCGCACAAGGCGGCGCCGCCGCCGCAGGTGCTGCGCGTGCGGTCCCCGACGGACCTCTTGGAGAAGTCCTCGGCGACGAGCTGCAGCATCCATGAAGGGAGCTCGTCGTAGCTTCCCACCTGACGCAGAGTCTCGATCTGGTCTGCTTGTCAAAAAGGAAGAGATCGAAAAAAGAACCTCCCGATCTGATCTGTTTTCTTCTTTTTGTTACACTGATCTGGTGTTTTCGATGTATACCGTGTTAGGCCAAAGAAGAGTGCTCTTCTGATCTGAATTAATGATTTCGATTTGATCTGATGATTTCTAGTTCAAAACTTGTTTGTGTGCATCAGTGGAGCGATCGGTTCTCATATGTTGATCAGTCACTTATTTGTTGGACATTGCTTTTTTACTTCATCATGTATACATATACCATCGTTGCAAACAAACATTGTCATGGTATCTGCGGAACCAAACAAATTTGGCTACGATTAAGGATGTAAAAAAAATTTGAGACTCACGAGATATTTGAGCTCAGCTGTTTTGATTCGAGCTCGACTTGAACTTTAAACAAGCCAAACTCGAGTTTAAACTCGAGCTCGTGAGCTTCACCGAGCCGAGCTCGAATAATTCATAAGCCGAGCTAAACTTAAGCTCGAGTTTTTCTTATTATTAAAAAATAATTTATGTTTAAATTATTTTGACTATTATCGAATTTATTTGAGCTAGGTCTAAACTTTTCTTATTGTTAAAAATTAATGTATAATAAATTATTTTAATTTTTATTAAGTTTCAACGAGTCGATTTTGAACCTACTCAAGTTTAGTTGGAGCCAAGCTCAAACTCAGATGTTGCCCTAGCCACGATCCATTCCCCGCCAAATCGATTTACAATCCAATTCCCATCACCTTTCACGTTACCATTGAAGCAAACACCACCAAAGTGACATGACATGACAGTTTAAAACAATAAATCTGAATGCCTCATTTTCCACCTGGGGCTAGCGACACATGTAAAAATTCTTTTTGCATAAATTACTTTCCCTTTCTTTTCATATATAAAGTTCTAAAAAAATGAAAAAGAAACTTCACAATAAGGACATCTACAGTGTTTTCTTTCACGCGGTGAAAGCTTTTGGCACGATGTGGCAGCCAGTGGTAGCTACTGCACGCAGTGATAGAGCCAGGATTTGGTTACGCCCTGCACCCAGTGGTGGAATGATATAGACTATCTGGGCTGGACCATGAAAATATTACCCAAACTGGACTGAATTTACCCGGACTGTACACTAGATATTTTTTCACACCCTCGGCTGAAGCCTACCCTACCCGGGTTGTGGCTCCGCCCCTGACTGCACGTAGCGGTGCTAGGCATCGGTGCATGGTGCTAGATAAGGGGAAAAGATACGAGCCAACTGGAAAGGTTCTGCTACTCCTGTTAGCTTATAAATTCCGTTTTTTAGGATAAGTAATCTTTCTATATATCTAACTTTTAAATAGAGTGTATTTTTAGATAGGATCTACTAGTCGATTTATAATACACACTATAAAGATAAAAGATGTTATATTTTATTTAGTTGTGGATCCTATCTTGAAGAGATAAGGGGTGCTAAGGGTATGTATAATGGTATAGACAACTTGTCTATAATACTCTCCATGTTATCTATAGATGGCACTAAAGAAAGTTTCTACAATAGATTTTCTTTTTACATATCTCTATAGATAATTTTTCTATGATACAATATATCTTGTTTCTCATGTTATAGTCGACTTTTATCTCTACTACTTAAAAAAGTTGATGAGTGATACTTTCTTTCTCCCTCTACCTCCTGGCAAAAGCACCAGCGCCAACTCGTGGGCCTCCCTCCTCCTGCTCTCCTCTCTCTCTCTCTCCCATCTCGCCTATCTCCGCACGAAATCAAATCCCCTTACTCGTCTCCCCTACCTCCACGCACGAAATCAAATCCCCCTACTTGCCTCACCCACCTCCACACGAAATCAAATCCCCACCACCTCTCACCATCTCTCCTCCCCAAGTCCTCTCCCTCCCCATGCTGATTTGCCCCATCTCCTTCCCTCTCTCCCAATCCAAAACCCTAACCCTAGCCAAGTGTGGCGACTCAGCCCCCCTCCTCGGCCACGGCCACACCGCTAACCTCTACAAGATGGCCTCGTAGCCCAACCCCTCTGCCTTCGCTGCCCACAGCATCTACACCTTCCTTGAGTTCAAGACACAGGGCTCTGCGCATCGACGAGGGATGTGGGCGATAGAGTGATACCGGAGAGGCCACCCGAGCACTTATAGAGCCCACGATTCCTCGTGACGCTGGAGTGGGGCGCCGTGTTCATGGTGCTGGCGTCGGTGCCCGTAGCGGCGACGACGACGCAGAGGTGCACGCGCTGCCCACCAGGGGCGACATGTGCGTCACCGCTGCCTTCTAGCGCCACCCCTCCGTGCGCCTCACGCTGCTCTACTCCCATGGCAATGCCGCCAACCTCGGACAGATGCTCGACCTCTTCCTTGAGCTCCGATCTCACCTCCGCGTCAACATCATGAGGTCGGTCAGGGAGATTGTAGCTTCGCATGCCCCATAGTCTCCATTCTTCTGCTACTCGTTTCCTTCGCACTTCCTGGCTTCGAGTTGATGGTGCATTCTACCCCGTGTTCTTGGTGTTGTGATGTGTGCGCTTTCTCTATTCTGCGTGGCTAATTAATTAACCAATCAATCTTTAGGTTCATTTTTTAGGTTTATAATTAACCACTAGCATTAGCATAGTATGAACAAGTTTAGCTTCATGACAGCATGATGTTAGATGCCATGTCATGAGAGCAGGAAGAAAAACGAACAGAGGTAGTTTTCCTGTCATTGCAAAGAACATGTAGCCTGTCTCAGTGGAATGTTTCGTGTGGTTTTCGTCTTTCACACTTGAGTGACATTTGACAAGTAGAGTTAGTAGAATTGAAACCGACATTGCTTGTCATGTTTGTGCACGAATATCTGAGCATGCAAATATATGGATTTTTTTCTCGCTAAAGATCCAGAATAGCTTTCTCCATTCACACGTACACAAACTCTTAGGTGTATTTACTAATTGCAATAACAACATTATCTTCCCCTGGTCATCAATTAAGTTTGCATAAAGCTTTGCTCATACATGCTTATGCACACCTAAGTTGTTCATGAACCATGTGGACAGATATTTGTGTTATATTGGTTGGCTTTTGTGATGTCTAATTTGGATTCCATTTTGATGTTTCAGAAGCAAAGCTAGGTTTGTGGTATTGTCGGATGAGCTGATACCATAACTTGTACTTCCATGACTGAGATGAGTTAACACATTGTACTATCCCAAGCATGTTTGGTGATTGTCAGACTGGGAGATATAAACTTATAAAGTTGTCTTCAGTTTGAGATATACTTCCATCATTGCTCTTCTGTGTTCTAAATGACAAAAAAACTATGGTTTGAAAATGAGAAGCCACTGATAGCTTCCAATTCACCTTGATTAATTAGTATCCATTGAATCTAAAGGTATGCATTGTCTTGAGCTTCAATTTATTTTCCAATAAAAAACAAAATGCAATGCTAGGTATCTTTCATGTGCCCTCAAATTTACCTCTGAATTTTTTTACCATGTTCACAGGTTAGAGGTAAGCTATCGCTTCTTGGTCTGTGGTAAGCTTTTCTACCAAACTTTTACTCTCCCAATTTCTACTTTGTTGTATAATTTTTGTGCATGCGATGTGTTTCGCAAATTAAAGTGTGTAGGACCAAGAAGAGTGCATGAAGGTTGCCTCTATTACCAGATCAGGACAGAAATGATCACCAGCATGAACCCTTCCCAACGCAAACATTGATTATGTGCTAAATGCGTTGAGTTCGCTGGCATTGTATTGCAAGGCTCATTGAGTAATGGATTGCTGAAATCCTCATTCTATTCTTGATATGCATTGAGAAGTGATGTTTGTCTGAGATCTTTTTCGTATGACGTCATCATATATGTCCCTTTTCTAATAGAATTTTAGCATTTAGTTTTACTCTTTCCACATTCTTCTCAATGTTTAGTTTTGCATTGTATAGAAATCTTAGTATTCATATTTAGCTGTTTGTTTTCCACTCTTGCATCAACCAGGCAACCTACAACCCTAACAATTCATAATATATTTTAATATATGATTGTTCACAGTTTTCATAGTATTATCAGCTCAGATTGTTCACAGTTTTCATAGTATTATCAGCTCATTTTATTTCAGTTCAATGTATTTTCAGAATGTGTTGCCCTCCCTAGCTCTACAATGCAAGAGTGCAAAAGGAAACTAAAATGTCGCTATACATTATGAGCTTTAGCCTTACTTTATTTTTTGCAGGTTCAACAAAACCGTATGAAGAGTGTGAAGAATTGGACTAGGTGAAAGAAAGAAGACAAGAAATGGATATGACTTTCTAAACCAAAAAGAACTCAACTTCCGCCAATTTCTTTTAATCTCTCTCTTTTTTTCTTGTCAATGCCCTTGATGAGATCTGGATTTTTTCCTTGTTCATACAGTTTCTCGGCACAAAAAAAATTGTTTCTGCTGATTTTGGCTGGTGAAACTGATTTAATTGATTCTAAATGTATATTGGAGGACATTAAAATTGACTGGGATGAACCACATAGATCAAAGCTGAAAATTTCAAAAAGAATTGCTATTCAAGTTCCTGTGGGTTTCATTATCTTTCATATTATTATTGCTACTCAAAGTTTTGACAATCAACTCGCACATGCTGTAGAATTCATTAGCAGGATTCTCATGAGGATCTCGGTTTCATGAATTTGCTAGCACTCGATAAATGAGCATACCAGAGAAGTGGTTTAGGATGAATAGGCATAACATATATGATATTTACTATAAGTTTTATTTTTTTTATCATAACACACAAACCTATGACTAATATGAGAAATGTCAAACATTCTATACTTTCTTTCTTCTATATCATCTTATGTCTTATATGATACGATTTACAGATAGATAACGTCATACTACTAGACATGACCTAAGCATAGGACTAGTATGAGAAATGATCAAATACTCTATACTCTCTTTCTCTTTTATATTATCTTATGTCTTACATAATATATTTACAGATAGTTAACGGCACACTATTAGACATGACCTAAGCATTAGAGAAAAAACAAATCTAACACGTGTGTGATATGTATGATAGGAAAGTGAAGAATCGCGGCTACGCTGTGGATGGTCGATTTTCGTAAGATTCCAACCTGGGCCAGCCAACTCGAAGCCCGGCCCAGGTGTTTTCCGACACCAGCCACCCACCCACAGCGACAGGACGAGGCAAAAAAAAAAAAATCTCGCCTTCCCAATCCAAACCCATCTCCTCTTCCACACCTCCTCCCATCCCACCCACCCGCGCCGCCGCCATGATGCCGCAGCCGCAGCCCGGTGTCGCCCCTCCGCCCCGCCACCGCAGGCGTCGGCCGGCGCGCCGCCGCAGTGGGGCATCATCCCGCCGCCTATGCCTCCGCCGCAGCAGCAGTACGCGCCGCCGCTGCAGCAGCAGGCGCCGGCCCCGCCGCAGATGTGGGGCCAGGCGCCCCGCCGCCGCAGGCCGCGTACGGCCAGGCCCCGCCGCCGCCCCAGGCCGCCTACTATGGGGCCCGCCGGCACCCGCGGCCGCCGCGCCCCCCGCGGGGCCCAACGAGGTCAGGACGCTCTGGATCGGGGACCTGCAGTACTGGATGGACGAGAACTACGTATTTGGGTGCTTCGCGTCCACCGGCGAGGTATGTGTGCCTCTCGAGTCCAGTCCCTCGTCTCGGAATCTGTCGGTGCTATGATTGTTTCGATCTGTCGCTGTGGAGTCCGTTCGTGTTTGCTCGTGGATGGCGCTTGCTCTAGGTGTGATTTAATTGCGCGTTTAGCTGTATGGATTGTTAGGGTTTGATTCTATGCTGTGATGCATTGTGAATCTATATGTGCATTAGTTTGGTATGGCACGCGGGGAGTGATTTCTTTCCAAATTGTCTAGGGTAGTTGGCCTCTGTTTTCTTTTTTAACTTTTTACTGTGATTTTACTTCTGATGCGTTGATGGGTGTGAATACTCTGGCTAATACGGCATTTAAGTGAGATTTGTTGTATATGGTGTGGTGTAGTAGTGTAAATCAATTTTGATAGATAAGGATTGTTTGGGTCGATGGTATTTTTTTTGTTTCCTTTGTATGATGTGGATTGGGTGGTCTTAGCATCTGTTTGATGCTGTTGTTGATTGGCACAGTGGGGTGGTAGTGATTGCTTTCTTTAGTCTTTCGACGGTTCACTGATTCAAATATCAGAGGTGTTTTGAGATATTTTGATGAAAAATTATGTTGATGGATATAGATGATTTTTCATTGTGTTATTTCGGTTTCTTCGTTGTTCTTTTTGTTAGTAGTGGTTGTAATGAGGACTTTATCATGCATATCTTTTTTCATGGTTTGCTGGAACTAAATTATTCAACCCACTGTGACCATGATATTATGCAAAACTGAGTAGCAGTTCTGTTTTAACTGCTTGGTCGATTCAGTTCTAAGATATTGCTTTCGTCATCATATGCTGTTGCACAATATGCTCTCCAAAATTGTGGCTTTTATAAGTAGTTATAGTTCAGTGATCTTTTGTTTTGTGTCCCATCAATTGGTAGGTGCAATCTGTTAAGCTGATTCGTGACAAGCAGACTGGACAACTTCAGGGTTATGGTTTTATTGAATTTGCCAGTCGTGCTGGTGCTGAAAGAGTTCTTCAAACATACAATGGGACAATGATGCCAAATGTTGAGATGACATTCCGATTGAATTGGGCTACTGCTGGTGAAAAACGTGATGACACCGCTGATTATACAATATTTGTTGGTGATTTGGCTGCAGATGTTACAGATTACATATTGCAAGAGACATTTAGGGTACATTACCCATCTGTGAAGGGTGCAAAAGTTGTAACTGATAAACTGACAATGCGCCCAAAGGGTTATGGCTTTGTGAAATTTGGTGATCCTACTGAGCAAGCTCGTGCAATGACTGAAATGAATGGGATGCTCTGTTCTTCAAGACCCATGCGTATTGGTCCGGCTGCAAATAAGAAAGTAGCTGGTGTTCAAGAGAAAGGTAAGCCCTTTTTTATCTTCTTATAGCTGCATTTTCAAGTTCATTACATTTGCATTTGGTTCGTAGCTGATGCCATGTGTTTATTTTGCTACTTAGTTGTTGTGTTGCAGTTACTTGGTACTTGTTACTGATTGCATCAGTTTTCTGTGATTTTGTTTTTTTACTTGTGCCAAATGTATTGAAGCTGGGTTGCACTCCTTCAGCAAGAAATTAGTAGCTCCACAGTATTTCCTTCGTGAATTTGGATTATTTAATACATTAGGATTCTGAAATACTCATGAAAACAGGATACCAACATGCTCTTTTCATATAGGAGCCTTGGAACTGACTTGAGCTGCAATGCATGTCTTGCGTAATGCGTGGCCTCTGTTATGTCAGTGTTAATTGTTTATGTCCTAAACTTGAAGTCGGTTCTTTCGGTATCCAGTACTTTATTTTTCTCCTTTTTCTTCCAGTCACATAATCCCTTTTTTCTTCCTGTATCTTTCATTAATGCTGTTACTTGAAGTTAATAACCTTCACTGCTCTTAGGTTTCATGTGGGATGCACATAAATAGTCTCTATATGCCTCATAACGCAGTAATGGGAAGCCCAACCTTTTTTTCATGTAGTTGTAAACTTGTAATGTTGTATACTCTTTACCTTCTTTTATAACCTTTTCTTGGAAGGATGCTATGTTCCAAATATTACAGTGTCTTTCAGGGTCAAGCCTTTTTTTCACATCTCTCTGATATTCACTTATCAGTTTTGCTTTTTTAAAAAATCTAAGATTGACTTCTATGACCTCTCAAATTAACACTGAAAAGCATGCTAAACTGTTGATGCCTTTATGGTGATGTAAGCTATTAAGCCATCAGTGGCTTGTGCCATTAGACTTGTTTTAGAATAGTACCATCTCTCATGCTCTCCATCCACAGTTTATGCGATGCCTGTTAGGTTAATGTCCTTTCTGTGCTGTCTTTCCAAAGTACGTATAGTTTCTGGGACATCTTAGGTAGGGGTGGAAACAGATCGAATACGAATCGAATAGTGTCCTTATTACATTCGTATTCATATTTTGTAAATGAATACGAATTCGAATATTCTCAAATACGAATATGAATCGAATATTGTAATGAATACGAATTCAAATCGAATATCTACTCAATTCGGTCAAATCCGGATATTCTTATAACTTATGTAGTATGAAGATATTAATGACATTTTATCTTTACACTTAATCATTCTAATTCATTTACTTCACCTAAAGAAACACGAATTCACATTGAATTAAAAAACTTGCCCAACTAATTAGTCATATTGCAATAAACTATGTATATTGCTTCGTCGAATACGAATACGAATAGTCCGGATAAAATAACATTTTGGTTGGTAAAAGTCCATACCATATTCACATCCATATTTTTTACATGAATTCGAATACAAGTACGAATATAAGAGAAATTGTTAATCGGATGGGAAAATCTATACTGTATTCGTATCTTATCGAATACGGTAGCCGAATAATACGGATAATTCGTATCCATTTCCCACCCGTAATCTTAGGCAAGCTTAAGAACCTTTGTCCTAGGTGGTTGAAGCCCCTTTCTGCTGGCTTCTCTAAGAAAGCAGTTTATGCGAGAAACACATGCACACAAGGAAAAAAAGTAAAGTGGCATCTTTTGTGTTGACTAGTGACTACTCTTCCTTTCCTTGTTTATTCTGCTGGTAACTCATTGGTTGTACCTTATGATTTTATTTGCCTTTGTAACTTTGTGAAACTGCGATTTGGCATCACATATGGACGTTGGCTTGGTGGTATCTAAGGATGTTAGTCTTTTTCTTTCGTTTTGCTCTTGAGGCATTATGCCTGCAAACACTTTAGTGTGCCCTTCTGTTTTGCTTGATTTGAACCTTTTGAGATATTTTGAGCCCTTTCTATGGCCTTGCTAGCTTTATCATAACTTTATCGTCTGTGTATAAATGAGTTGTATCGTAAGGGACACGTATATTTCAGGAGATGTTAAGTTTTAGGCGTGTAGAGGTTAAATTTAACCTCTGCATGGAGTAACTTATTCATGTGATTCCAGAAATGCCAAACAACTGGATCCTATTCAAGTGCAAATGTGCAATTAATGGAACTTGTGAATGCTGTCCTTTCCGCCCTTGATAGAGCTCTGCACATTCATTTGATCTCCTAAAAGATAGACCTGATTTAACATGTAGCTGGTTTCTGACTTTCATAGTCCTCCGGTTGGCCTACTAATTTTCACAAGGAAACACCCTGTAATAAAAAATGTTAAATTTCCTTTTTAGTCTTCTCATACTCAGTTAGAAATTTAAAATGTTGGAGCTAAGTCAGTAGTCACTCATACAAGTGTTATTATTTAGCTATTTGAATTAGTTTTTAGTTCTTATAAGACATTTAGGAATGGACTAACGACTGAAAAAATAATACACTAATCGCATGAACTAGCCTTTAATTATTGAAGCTGTATAATGCACATGTATTGTCTGATATCGTGCCTAGTGTCTGAGATCTGACACACAACAACTGATATATGATATGCCTGATTTCCTTTTTTCAGACTGGTTTTTGCTGCTTCATACTTTTGTTTATCGGCTTGTTGTGATTCTATATGCTTGTTGCTGAGGTTGTCTGTACCTTGTGAGCTAGTTATTGTCAGTCAGATTTGTCTGAAGCATGCTGTTCTGCCAATGCATATGGCATGGCATATCTGCATCTAGATTACTGCATTTCTTGACCAAACAGCCTTCTGCATCCAAGTGACATCCATAGATATATTTATTTTTTCAATATTCAACGAGTCTTACAGTATATTTTCTTCATTTGTGTTTTATTTACAGTACCAAGTGCTCAAGGAGTTCAGTCTGACAATGATCCTAACAATACCACCGTGCGTTCTTTGTTCTATTTTCTTGTGTGAAAGCAATTACTGTTTTCTAGTTGATTGATAACCTACCTTTGTTGTTGACCACAGATATTTGTTGGTGGCCTTGACCCCAATGTCACTGAAGATGTGTTGAAACAAGTTTTCACTCCTTATGGAGAAGTGGTCCATGTTAAGATTCCTGTTGGCAAAAGATGTGGTTTTGTTCAATATGCTAGCAGGTTGACTATTTTTGTACCCGTATTCCCTAGTTTGAGGGTATCTATCTGTATATGCATCTAAATTCTAAGCATTTCTGTTCCTGTGCATTCAGGTCTTCTGCAGAGGAGGCGTTGCTAATGCTGCAAGGTACCCTGATTGGAGGGCAGAATGTGAGGCTTTCATGGGGTCGGAGCCCTTCAAACAAACAAGTTCAGGTGATGTGTCACATATGAGCATGCTTTTTCCCCCTCCAGTCAACTGAAGCTGACATGTTCAGGTGATACATTTGCAGCCTCAACAGGACTCCAACCAGTGGGGTAGTGCTAATGCTGGCTACTATGGCTACGGGCAAGGCTATGAGGCCTACGGGTATACTGCTCAACCTCAGGAACC
>CM070757.1:16074602-16082102 GCA_036346245.1 Bonia amplexicaulis
GTATGAACAAGTTTAGATTCATGACAGCATGATGTTAGATGCCATGTCATGAGAGCAGGAAGAAAAACGAACAGAGGTAGTTTTCCTGTCATTGCAAAGAACACGTAGCCTGTCTCAGTGGAGCACTACACTTGTGTAGAAAAGTGGAAAGGAAAACTGCTGTTATCCGCTCATTGAGGGAAACAACGAACATAAGTGCGCTCGATACATGTGCGGTGGAATGTTTCGTGTGGTTTTCGTCTTTCACACTTGAGTGACATTTGACAAGTAGAGTTAGTAGAATTGAAACCGACATTGCTTGTCATGTTTGTGCACGAATATCTGAGCATGCAAATATATGGATTTTTTTCTCGCTAAAGATCCAGAATAGCTTTCTCCATTCACACGTACACAAACTCTTAGGTGTATTTACTAATTGCAATAACAACATCATCTTCCCCTGGTCATCAATTAAGTTTGCATAAAGCTTTGCTCATACATGCTTATGCACACCTAAGTTGTTCATGAACCATGTGGACATATATTTGTTTTATATTGGTTGGCTTTTCTGATGTCTAATTTGGATTCCATTTTGATGTTTCAGAAGCAAAGCTAGGTTTGTGGCATTGTCGGATGAGCTGATACCATAACTTGTACTTCCATGACTGAGATGAGTTAACACATTGTACTATCCCAAGCATGTTTGGTAATTGTCAGACTGGGAGATATAAACTTATAAAGTTGTCTTCAGTTTGAGATATACTTCCATCATTGCTCTTCTGTGTTCTAAATGACAAAAAAACTATGGTTTGAAAATGAGAAGCCACTGATAGCTTCCAATTCACCTTGATTAATTAGTATCCATTGAATCTAAAGGTATGCATTGTCTTGAGCTTCAATTTATTTTCCAATAAAAAACAAAATGCAATGCTAGGTATCTTTCATGTGCCCTCAAATTTACCTCTGAATTTTTTTACCATGTTCACAGGTTAGAGGTAAGCTATCGCTTCTTGGTCTGTGGTAAGCTTTTTTACTAATCTTTCACTCTCCCAATTTCTACTTTGTTGTATAATTTTTGTGTATGCGATGTGTTTCGCAAATTAAAGTGTGTAGGACCAAGAAGAGTGCATGAAGGTTGCCTCTATTACCAGATCAGGACAGAAATGATCACCAGCATGAACCCTTCCCAACGCAAACATTGAGTATGTGCTAAATGCGTTGAGTTCGCTGGCATTGTATTGCAAGGCTCATTGAGTAATGGATTGCTGAAATCCTCATTCTATTCTTGATATGCATTGAGAAGTGATGTTTGTCTGAGATCTTTTTCGTATGACGTCATCATATATGTCCCTTTTCTAATAGAATTTTAGCATTTAGTTTTACTCTTTCCACATTCTTCTCAATGTTTAGTTTTGCATTGTATAGAAATCTTAGTATTCATATTTAGCTGTTTGTTTTCCACTCTTGCATCAACCAGGCAACCTACAACCCTAACAATTCATAATATATTTTAATATATGATTGTTCACAGTTTTCATAGTATTATCAGCTCAGATTGTTCACAGTTTTCATAGTATTATCAGCTCATTTTATTTCAGTTCAATGTATTTTCAGAATGTGTTGCCTCCTAGCTCTACAATGCAAGAGTGCAAAAGGAAACTAAAATGTCGCTATACATTATGAGCTTTAGCCTTACTTTATTTTTTGCAGGTTCAACAAAACCGTATGAAGAGTGTGAAGAATTGGACTAGGTGAAAGAAAGAAGACAAGAAATGGATATGACTTTCTAAACCAAAAAGAACTCAACTTCCGCCAATTTCTTTTAACCTCTCTCTTTTTTTTCTTGTCAATGCCCTTGATGAGATCTGGATTTTTTCCTTGTTCATACAGTTTCTCGGCACAAAAAAATTTGTTTCTGCTGATTTTGGCTGGTGAAACTGATTTAATTGATTCTAAATGTATATTGGAGGACATTAAAATTGACTGGGATGAACCACATAGATCAAAGCTGAAAATTTCAAAAAGAATTGCTATTCAAGTTCCTGTGGGTTTCATTATCTTTCATATTATTATTGCTACTCAAAGTTTTGACAATCAACTCGCACATGCTGTAGAATTCATTAGCAGGATTCTCATGAGGATCTCGGTTTCATGAATTTGCTAGCACTCGACAAATGAGCATACCAGAGAAGTGGTTTAGGATGAATAGGCATAACATGCATGATATTTACTATAAGTTTTATTTTTTTTATTATAACACACAAACATATGACTAATATGAGAAAGGTCAAACATTCTATACGTTCTTTCTTCTATATCATCTTATGTCTTATATGATACGATTTACAGATAGATAACGTCATACTACTAGACATGACCTAAGCATAGGACTAGTATGAGAAATGATCAAATACTCTATACTCTCTTTCTCTTTTATATTATCATATGTCTTACATAATATATTTACAGATAGTTAACGGCATACTATTAGACATGGCCTAAGCATTAGAGAAAAAACAAATCGAACACGTGTGTGATATGTATGACAGGAAAGTGAAGAATCGCGGATAGGCTGTGGATGGTCGATTTTCGTAAGACTCCAACCTGGGCCAGCCAACTCGAAGCCCGGCCCAGATGTTTTCCGACACCAGCCACCCACCCACAGCGACAGGACGAGGCAAAAAAAAAAAAATCTCGCCTTCCCAATCCAAACCCATCTCCTCTTCCACACCTCCTCCCCATCCCACCCCACCCGCGCCGCCGCCATGATGCCGCAGCCGCAGCCCGGTGTCGCCCTCCGTCCCCGCCACCGCAGGCGTCGGCCGGCGCGCCGCCGCAGTGGGGCATCATCCCGCCGCCTATGCCTCCGCCGCAGCAGCAGTACGCGCCGCCGCTGCAGCAGCAGGCGCCGGCCCCGCCGCAGATGTGGGGCCAGGCGCCCCGCCGCCGCAGGCCGCGTACGGCCAGGCCCCGCCGCCGCCCCAGGCCGCCTACTACGGGGCCCGCCGGCACCGCGGCCGCCGCGCCCCCGCGGGGCCCAACGAGGTCAGGACGCTCTGGATCGGGGACCTGCAGTACTGGATGGACGAGAACTACGTATTTGGGTGCTTCGCGTCCACCGGCGAGGTATGTGTGCCTCTCGAGTCCAGTCCTCGTCTCGGAATCTGTCGGTGCTATGATTGTTTCGATCTGTCGCTGTGGAGTCCGTTCGTGCTTGCTCGTGGATGGCGCTTGCTCTAGGTGTGATTTAATTGCGCGTTTAGCTGTATGGATTGTTAGGGTTTGATTCTATGCTGTGATGCATTGTGAATCTATATGTGCATTAGTTTGGTATGGCACGCGGGGAGTGATTTCTTTCCAAATTGTCTAGGGTTGTTGGCCTCTGTTTTCTTTTTTAACTTTTTACTGTGATTTTACTTCTGATGCGTTGATGGGTGTGAATACTCTGGCTAATACGGCATTTAAGTGAGATTTGTTGTATATGGTGTGGTGTAGTAGTGTAAATCAATTTTTGATAGATAAGGATTGTTTGGGTCGATGGTATTTTTTTTGTTTCCTTTGTATGATGTGGATTGGGTGGTCTTAGCATCTGTTTGATGCTGTTGTTGATTGGCACAGTGGGGTGGTAGTGATTGCTTTCTTTAGTCTTTCGACGGTTCACTGATTCAAATATCAGAGGTGTTTTGAGATATTTTGATGAAAAATTATGTTGATGGATATAGATGATTTTTTTCATTGTGTTATTTCGGTTTCTTCGTTGTTCTTTTTGTTAGTAGTGGTTGTAATGAGGACTTTATCATGCATATCTTTTTTCATGGTTTGCTGGAACTAAATTATTCAACCCACTGTGACCATGATATTATGCAAAACTGAGTAGCAGTTCTGTTTTAACTGCTTGGTCGATTCAGTTCTAAGATATTGCTTTCGTCATCATATGCCGTTGCACAATATGCTCTCCAAAATTGTGGCTTTTATAAGTAGTTATAGTTCAGTGATCTTTTGTTTTGTGTCCCATCAATTTGTAGGTGCAATCTGTTAAGCTGATTCGTGACAAGCAGACTGGACAACTTCAGGGTTATGGTTTTATTGAATTTGCCAGTCGTGCTGGTGCTGAAAGAGTTCTTCAAACATACAATGGGACAATGATGCCAAATGTTGAGATGACATTCCGATTGAATTGGGCTACTGCTGGTGAAAAACGTGATGACACCGCTGATTATACAATATTTGTTGGTGATTTGGCTGCAGATGTTACAGATTACATATTGCAAGAGACATTTAGGGTACATTACCCATCTGTGAAGGGTGCAAAAGTTGTAACTGATAAACTGACAATGCGCCCAAAGGGTTATGGCTTTGTGAAATTTGGTGATCCTACTGAGCAAGCTCGTGCAATGACTGAAATGAATGGGATGCTCTGTTCTTCAAGACCCATGCGTATTGGTCCGGCTGCAAATAAGAAAGTAGCTGGTGTTCAAGAGAAAGGTAAGCCCTTTTTTATCTTCTTATAGCTGCATTTTCAAGTTAATTACATTTGCATTTGGTTCGTAGCTGATGCCATGTGTTTATTTTGCTACTTAGTTGTTGTGTTGCAGTTACTTGGTACTTGTTACTGATTGCATCAGTTTTCTGTGATTTTGTTTTTTTACTTGTTCCAAATGTATTGAAGCTGGGTTGCACTCCTTCAGCAAGAAATTAGTAGCTCCACAGTATTTCCTTCGTGAATTTGGATCATTTAATACATTAGGATTCTGAAATACTCATGAAAACAGGATACCAACATGCTCTTTTCATATAGGAGCCTTGGAACTGACTTGAGCTGCAATGCATGTCTTGCGTAATGCGTGGCCTCTGTTATGTCAGTGTTAATTGTTTATGTCCTAAACTTGAAGTCAGTTCTTTCGGTATCCAGTACTTTATTTTTCTCCTTTTTCTTCCAGTCACATAATCCCTTTTTTCTTCCTGTATCTTTCATTAATGCTGTTACTTGAAGTTAATAACCTTCACTGCTCTTAGGTTTCATGTGGGATGCACATAAATAGTCTCTATATGCCTCATAACGCAGTAATGGGAAGCCCAACCTTTTTTTCATGTAGTTGTAATGTTGTATACTCTTTACCTTCTTTTATAACCTTTTCTTGGAAGGATGCTATGTTCCAAATATTACAGTGTCTTTCAGGGTCAAGCCTTTTTTTCACATCTCTTTGATATTCACTTATCAGTTTTGTTTTTTTAAAAAATCTAAGATTGACTTCTATGACCTCTCAAATTAACACTGAAAAGCATGCTAAACTGTTGATGCCTTTATGGTGATGTAAGCTATTAAGCCATCAGTGGCTTGTGCCATTAGACTTGTTTTAGAATAGTACCATCTCATGCTCTCCATCCACAGTTTATGCGATGCCTGTTAGGTTAATGTCCTTTCGTGCCGTCTTTCCAAAGTACGTATAGTTTCTGGGACATCTTAGGTAGGGGTGGAAACAGATCGAATACGAATCGAATAGTGTCCTTATTACATTCGTATTCATATTTTGTAAATGAATACGAATTCGAATATTCTCAAATACGAATATGAATCGAATATTGTAATGAATACAATTCAAATCGAATATCTACTCAATTCGGTCAAATCCGGATATTCTTATAACTTATGTAGTATGAAGATATTAATGACATTTTATCTTTACACTTAATCATTCTAATTCATTTACTTCACCTAAAGAAACACGAATTCACATTGAATTAAAAAACTTGCCCAACTAATTAGTCATATTGCAATAAACTATGTATATTGCTTCGTCGAATACGAATACAAATATGAATAGTCCGGATAAAATAACATTTTGGTTGGTAAAAGTCCATACCATATTCGCATCCATATTTTTTACATGAATTTGAATACAAATACGAATATAAGAGAAATTGTTAATCGGATGGGAAAATCTATACTGTATTCGTATCTTATCGAATACGGTAGCGAATATCTGGATAATTCGTATCCATTTCCCACCCGTAATCTTAGGCAAGCTTAAGAACCTTTGTCCTAGGTGGTTGAAGCCCCTTTCTGCTGGCTTCTCTAAGAAAGCAGTTTATCGAGAAACACATGCACACAAGGAAAAAAAAGTAAAGTGGCATCTTTTGTGTTGACTAGTGACTACTCTTCCTTTCCTTGTTTATTCTGCTGGTAACTCATTGGTTGTACCTTATGATTTTATTTGCCTTTGTAACTTTGTGAAACTGCGATTTGGCATCACATATGGACGTTGGCTTGGTGGTATCTAAGGATGTTAGTCTTTTTCTTTCGTTTTGCTCTTGAGGCATTATGCCTGCAAACACTTTAGTGTGCCCTTCTGTTTTGCTTGATTTGGACCTTTTGAGATATTTTGAGCCCTTTCTATGGCCTTCCTAGCTTTATCATAACTTTATCGTCTGTGTATAAATGAGTTGTATCGTAAGGGACACGTATATTTCAGGAGATGTTAAGTTTTAGGCGTGTAGAGGTTAAATTTAACCTCTGCATGGAGTAACTTATTCATGTGATTCCAGAAATGCCAAACAACTGGATCCTATTCAAGTGCAAATGTGCAATTAATGGAACTTGTGAATGCTGTCCTTTCCGCCCTTGATAGAGCTCTGCACATTCATTTGATCTCCTAAAAGATAGACCTGATTTAACATGTAGCTGGTTTCTGACTTTCATAGTCCTCCGGTTGGCCTACTAATTTTCACAAGGAAACACCCTGTAATAAAAAATGTTAAATTTCCTTTTTAGTCTTCTCATACTCAGTTAGAAATTTAAAATGTTGGAGCTAAGTCACTCATACAAGTGTTATTATTTAGCTATTTGAATTAGTTTTTAGTTCTTATAAGACATTTAGGAATGGACTAACGACTGAAAAAATAATACACTAATCGCATGAACTAGCCTTTAATTATTGAAGCTGTATAATGCACATGTATTGTCTGATATCGTGCCTAGTGTCTGAGATCTGACACACAACAACTGATATATGATATGCCTGATTTCCTTTTTCAGACTGGTTTTGCTGCTTCATACTTTTGTTTATCGGCTTGTTGTGATTCTATATGCTTGTTGCTGAGGTTGTCTGTACCTTGTGAGCTAGTTATTGTCAGTCAGATTTGTCTGAAGCATGCTGTTCTGCCAATGCATATGGCATGGCATATCTGCATCTAGATTACTGCATTTCTTGACCAAACAGCCTTCTGCATCCAAGTGACATCCATAGATATATTTATTTTTTCAATATTCAACGAGTCTTACAGTATATTTTCTTCATTTGTGTTTTATTTACAGTACCAAGTGCTCAAGGAGTTCAGTCTGACAATGATCCTAACAATACCACCGCGTTCTTTGTTCTATTTTCTTGTGTGAAAGCAATTACTGTTTTCTAGTTGATTGATAACCTACCTTTGTTGTTGACCACAGATATTTGTTGGTGGCCTTGACCCCAATGTCACTGAAGATGTGTTGAAACAAGTTTTCACTCCTTATGGAGAAGT
>CM070757.1:16087102-16267102 GCA_036346245.1 Bonia amplexicaulis
ATATACATTATATTGCACGCGCCAGGAAAAAAAATTCATACGCGAGCAGTGATTGATCCATCAAACACGACCGAAAATCAAGTACACTAATTCTTACCATGCGAGTACATGTCGGCAACGCAGAAGTCTTGGAGAGGGCTAGGATCGGAGGCGATCGCCTGCCACGAGACCGAAGCAAGGAGAGCTGCGAGGACAAGGAAGTACGAACCCATTTGCTTTCAATTTGGTTCCAATTTTTAGGTTGGGTGATGCTTGGCCATGAGGGGATGGATGTGCTTATATAGCCGCTGCGTGCGGTGGTGTGAACTCGCAAGACATAACAAGTCAAGTGGAACGGATGTCAGCTGGATTGAAATGGTCTTGCTGGTACGTAGAACGTCCGCGTTGATCGATTAAATATTGAGATTACCTTGTAAAGTCCAACCTTTCAAGTTTCCTTTTAATATATATATGACCGAGTAGCATGCAGTTATGATCATTTCATGTATCACCCAATTACACTATGGTACGTAGTTACCAGGTACGTAAAAGTGCATCATCCAATCAATAAAACAATGAAAAGATTAGTACGTCAGAGATCAAGGGAAATCCAATATTATGAATAATCGAACACAGTAGAAGACAATGAAGTAGATAGCTACAGATTGTGATAGTGGTGTATATATACACTACCAGTAGAAAATAAGGCGCATGGGTCGATTAGTCTGCCTGCTTAATTTCCACACACCAGTACCGTACGTTGAAGGACCTGGATCGATCACAAGCTGAGCTTATAATATCTCCCTTTCAATTTGAGCCTAACACAATTACTCAGCACTCACCGATGAGCAATCTCATTTATTTTCGTTGATCGCTCAAACCTTTACTTGGTCACCATTTTGTCGGGTGGTTATCTAGATCTATCTATCGTCGCATGGAATCACGAAGCCACGAAGGCACTAGCTACAGTAGGGCTATATTCTTTTTGGATTTTAACTTCTTCAGAAGTCAAAAGGCCAAATATAAAAAATGAGATGATCTCTTAAATTAAGCGAATTCTCTAAAGAGCTTCTGAGCAAAAAATCGTATGCGTTATCTACATCGGCATCTTCGTCATTGCTGTCGTATTGAAAAATACAGACAAAACCATTAGCTACAACCAAAGCCACGTACACGCAATTCAAGCAGTGCAAGGGTTTAATCAAGACCGGTTCAATAGTCATCTAGTCAGCCTCCTAGACTTGTTCACCCAATATCCTCACCTGCTCCTCACGTTACATCAAACAGCAGCACATATATGTTTAGGTGCAAACGTGCAAACAAATCTGGTTTAAGCATTAAATCAATTTAAAAATCCCCAAAATATTTGACAAGATAGACAATGGAGTATTGCACTATCCTTTCAAATTTCACGTTTAAACTCAAGACGAATTTGGAGAAACGGAAAAGAGAAGTTGACTGTAAAGTATTGCATTATACTTTAACTTACATAGCATGTTAGGGGTCAGTAGCTAGTACACACATTCACATAATTAATTTACAACAAAAGGGTGATATGTAAACGATGCATAGTAGAGTTTACAATATATGGCCGACTGGCCAAATAAATATCAGAGTTAAGAGTAAATTACAGTGAAAGATAAGTAAATAAGCAAAAGCATTCAGTGATATGTCACCATAGCCCACAGGCAACCAACTGGGAATTAGACCATAGAAAGACCCATCGTTGTATTACCCAATGCTAGGGCAAAGTACACATCGTTGGGCTACCCTTCTCCATTATCTAATCAACAGTATTTTAAGCAAGGTTGAGTACATTGTGTACTCAACAAGACTTGTAGTGTATCACAAAATTATACATATATGCAAGGCTATCAAAGGATGAGACTCTATGCTAAGTTATTTTCAGTATGAAGCAAATTTTATTTGCAATATCGATAAGTAATGATTTGCAACTGAATTATAAAGACAACTTCTGGAGTGCCCTTACTACTTCTGTGCCTACCACAATGCAAGACTAGACCTAGACAACTTTAATTAGCTAAAGCCAGAGCCCATATAGCACATGTGATTATATGATGTGACTTAGATGTGCGGCAACAACATTTGGTACTTAATTGACTCGGGAGAAAATCTCCCCCTATATACATACAAGATTCCCTCTCACATTTGACAGTGTATCACATAACTCGCTCGCATGTAGAAACTAGGTTTCTTTATTTTATTTATTACCAAAGTAAAAGAGGTTTCTCCTCTGGTCTAATATTTTGAAACTACCATGTCCATGCGCAATTTTCCGAAATATCAAGCTTAGAGAAAGCTATTGCACGACTAAGCATCTAGACCATATATCAATGTAATATTCCAAATTTGATAGTAGATATTATCTAAACCATGTCCTATAGATTACAATAGTGAGGGTATCAAATTTGCAAGGAGGTTCAATTCATACGAGCGGTTGTAACTGCCATTATGCAGAGTATAGCAATTTTAATGGAACATGCACATATGCATAATAAATTTTACAAACAATATAAAATAATTGAAATATTGATATCAACATGGTCAAAGGGGGTGCTTTCCTTGTTCTTGCTGCTTAGAGAATGTCTCGAGTGCGTTCTCGAAGTTGTCTGGCGCGACGTCTTCTAATCGATAAAATCTAGATAAATGCAAATAAGAGCCAAATAAATTTAAATAGAGACAAACCTAAATATTTTCATATATTTAGAAAGATTATGATTTTATAAGAATTTAAAAATAAAGATCACTAGATTTGGAGTTCGTATGCAAAAGTTATAAGCGTTTGAGTTTTGGCTCGGTTTGAATGATATCTTTTCGAGAGCTACAGTGCTCTCTTCAACTTCTAACACTATCTCGGCTGGTACAGTGCTTTTTACAACTTCTAATGCTCTTCGGCCACTATAACACTATTTATGACTTCTAACACTCTTCGATTGCTACAATGCTATTTATGACTTCTAACTCTTCAGTTGCTACAATGCTATTTATGACTTCTAACACTCTTCGGTTGCTTCAGTGCTATTTATGACTTCTAACACTCTTCAGTAGCTACAATGATATTTACGACTTCTAACACTCTTCGGCCGCTACAGTGTTCTTTTATGAGTTCCAACACTCATCGGCCGCTTCAATGTTATTTGCAACTTTTAACACTCTTCGGTTGCTACAGTGCTATTTACGACTTCTAACACTCTTCACCACTACAACACTATTTATGACTTATAACACTCTTCGGTTGCTACAACGCTATTTACGTCATCTAACACTCTTTGGTTGCTATAGTGCTCTTTATGACTTCTAACGCTCTTCGGCTGCTATAATGCTATTTACAACTTCGACCGCTATGGTACTATTTTCAACTTTGACCGCTACGGTACTCTTTTCGCATCGACTGCTACAGTACCATTTTCGAACTCAACCATTATGATACTCTTTTCGACTTCCACCACTACTATTCTCTTTTCGACTTCGACCGCTAGGTACCCTTTTCGACTTCGATCGCTACGGTACCCTTTTCGACTTCAACTTCTACAATACCCTTTTTGACTTTGACTGCTACAATACCCTTTTCGACTTTGACTGCTATGGTACCCTTTTCGACTTTGACTGCTATGGTACCCTTTTCGACTTCGACTGCTATGGTACCCTTTTCGACTTCAACCGCTAGGGTACCGTTTTCGACTTCGACCGCTACAGTTCACCTTTCTACTTCGACCGCTACGGTACTCTTTTTGACTTCAGCCACTACGGTACTCTTTTTGACTTCGACTGCTACTATTATCTTTTCGACTTTGATCACTACGATCCTCTTTTCAACTTTGACCGCTACGATACTCGTTTTGACTTCGATCACTACGGTACTCCTTTCGACATCGACTGATACTGTTCCCTTTTGACTTTAGCTGCTATGGTACTCTTTTGACTTTGACCACTATGATTCTCCTTTTGACTTTGACCACTACGATACTCTCATTCACTCGACCACTTTAGTACTCCTATCTCTCGAGAGAGCCACAGCATGTCGCTGGTGAGGGACCCCTCAGCGAGTGGGGCGTGAGCCAAAATGGAGCCTGGACCTCGGTCTTCACGCCTATGCGAAGTATGGAAGCCAAACTCAGAGGATAGGGTGGTCGACGGCATGGTCCTGCAATGGAGAGGCAGGGGAATGTCACTATTGGGCTATGAGCTACAAGCACTCGATTCGGTGCTAGGGGAGCTTCGATGGGGGAGTAGGAACTCATTGAAGGAGATGATGGCACTTAAGGAGGAGTGGAGGAGGCTAGCATCAGAGACCCTATCACCGGGGAAGAGGAGGCCCATGACGATAGCGAATTCCAACAAAAAGAAGCTACAAAAGGGTGCACATGAGTTTGCTTGCATGCATGCGGAGGTATGGGCGAATGGAATTAAGGTACGGCTCACCAAAGAGAGAGGAAGGCTTACGGTGGTGTCCTGGTCGAAGATGAAGAAGAAAGCCTAGCTCGAATGGTTCCACTGCATGAAAGGTTAATCAAAAAATAGTGTGCTTAAGGGAGAGGTAAGATTTATTATGACAAAGTTGGGGAGGAGAGAAGATTACCAGAGTTGCTAAAACACGGTGGTATGCTCACTGGCATCGTGAACAACTTTGGTTTCTCTATGTTTTAGTGAGCAAAGTGCTCAAGAAACGCACACAAGAGACCGGGGGGAGTCAAGAGAAAAGGCGCGGTCGGGGGGTTGTAGGGTACAGATGGTCGGGGCAAAGCATGAGTTCTTGCAAATGCAACAGAATGGCGTGATCGATTTCTCACCATGGAATGCGAGGCGCGGAAGAAGACAAGGGGAGAGATGCGTCGTGTCGCGACGGCTGGTAGGCGGGGTTGGTAGCAACAGAGAGGAATGGTGGGCATAGTCATTATAAACTAGGGTACCTTGACCATGGCAGAGCTGGCATAGGCGTACGAGGTGGATGACGATCTTTGCGATTGGGCCGCACACAGCAGCGAGAGGGAGTGAGGTACGGTGAGCTGAGAGGTTTGGGCAATTGTTAGGCATGTTAGATGAGCTCAAAAAATTATGAAATTGTTTGTAAATACTCCTGACATAGAGCGAATTATTATATAAATTGTTTAGAATTTTATCTTCTCATGATTTTTCTATAAAAATCTGAGAAGTCTTTTGTTTGAATCTAAATACACTTATTTGTTTTAAATAGTTTTAGATCTTGCTTTAATATTTATTTTGGTGCCAGGATTATACTTTGGAGCTTTTAGGATGGTTTCCACCAACTTTCTCTCACGCCACCTTTAACTATGTTTTCTAATATTTGAGTTGGATTCAATTTGATTTATATTTTATGCACTTTTGATTTTTGAAAATCGAATTTTCCAAAGAAACTCCAATAACGAGCCAAGAAAACAAGATGCATTCAAAAAGTTTAAATTTATTTCATTTTTGCATGCCCTAGAATTTGGGATGTTACACCCAAGATGTCACCCATGCTTTATCTGATTCCTTTTGGGTCAGTGCCATGCATGAGAAGCTTGAAAATTTTGAAAGAAACCAAGTTTGGACCTTTATTGAACCTCTACCTAATCATAATGTAATTGGAACAAAATAGATTTTAAAAAATAAGCAAAGTGAGGATGAGTTGGTGGTTTGCAACAAAGCTAGGCTGTAGCTCAAGGCTATTATTCCTAGGTAGAGGATTTAAACTTTGAAGTAACCTTTGCACCTATGGCTAAATTAGAAGCCATTTGCATATTGCTAGCATTCACGACATCTAAGGACTTTAAGGTTTTTTAAATGGATGTTAAGAATGCTTTTCTTAATAGTTTCATAGAAGAAGGGATCTATCTGAAGCAGTCACCTAGTTTTGCAAATCTCAAGTTCTCAAGCGATGTGTGTAAGCTTTCCAAAGCCTTGTATGAATTGAAGCAAGCCACAAAAGCTTGGTATGACATGCTTAAGAGTTTCTTGCTTAAAAATAATTTTAAAATAGAAATGGTAGATAAAACCTTGTTCACTCGTAGGCATGGAAGTGGCTTCTAACTTATTCAAATTTATGTAGATGACATCATATTTGGTGGTTTTTCTCATGCTTTGGTATCCAGATTTTTAGATTCTATGTGCAGGGAATTCGAGATGAGTATGATGGGCGAGATGATGTTCTTCTTTGGTCTTCAAGTCAAGCAACTGAAAAAAGAGACCTTCATTTATCAAAGCAAGTATACATCAACCTTCTTCAAATGCTTCGACATGAGAAGTAGCAAGCCAATGTCTACTCCCATTGCCACTTCTACTATGCTGGATCTTGACAATGATGGAAAGCTCATGGATTAGAAGGAGTACTGTAGCGTGATCAGCTCCCTCCTCTACCTCACAGCGTCGAGGCCGGCCATATAGTTTGTTTTGTATCTGTTTGCTCGATTTCGGGCTTTTCCTCATGCCTTTCACCATCGAGCAGTGCGTCGCATCTTCAGGTACCTTCAGGACACTTAAGTTTGGACTCTTGTATTCTTCTGATTCTGCTCCCTCCATTCGGGCTTTTTCTGATGCTGATTTTGTGGGATGTAGAGTAGATACGAATAGTACTTTTGGCACCTGTCATTTTTTAGGCACATCTCTTGGTCACCTAGGAAGCAGCCCTCTATTGCATAATCCATTGCCAAGACAGAGTATGTAGCTGCAACTAGTAGTTGCTCTTAGGTTCTCTAGATCGTGTCTACTCTGCGGGACATGATATCTTGCTTTACATCTTGCCATGTCTTATGCTAGTTTTCTAGATTTATCTTATCCTTCTATATATAGTGTAGCCTTTGCCATGTTAGCTCTATTAAATGTGAAAAACTTGAACAAGATTATGTCCTGTTAGATCTTGTGACCAGTTTTGCTCTAGTGATCCTCTCATGTTCATGCTATGTCAAATAGCTAAGTTGAGTCTTGAATCTACATTGAGCTTTAGATTGAGCTATATTGGTTCTTTATAAAGTATGAGTTAGTAATAGCTCTTTATTCTTCAACTAAGTCAAGAAAATGCAAAATGATCTCTTTTGTGTGAAAAACTACTCTCGCTTTTTATGAGACGGGTTACCATTGCACCAGACATGAACTCAATAAGAGATTAAGATGACCTAGACTACTCTTTTAAGCTTCTTACTTGAGATGGTTGTAGCACAGCTTGAAATCTAGCACATAACTAAGAAAGCCAAAAATGTGAAAAATTGTTGAAGCTTAGGCGATATTATGGATGGCTCCTAGTCCAGGACTTGCTTTGCTAAGATAAAACTAAAAATAATTTTTTAACAAGTGCTAAATGTGATGATTATGCTTAATTCCATGTGCTTGAACAAAAAGATTCAACATTGAACTTGTATCGCTATAAATTGACATAATTGTAGCTTCTTGATTCCATTTAGTTTATTGACATGATTTGATTCATTTTAGATACCTTTAGCTAAACCATGATCTTGAACAATTTGACATGCTAAAAAATTCATTTAATTTCATATTATTTCTCATTTGATTTTAGCTTTGATATATATGGTTTGAAATTATCTAGAATAGATACTTCACTTAATATGGCTTTGTGTAATACTTGTAGAGTCACTTTAGATAATTTTCATGGTTCCTAAGGCTAAAACTGAATAAAATATAGCCACTTCATGTTATTCATGCTCTATCTTCTTCCATGCATCTTAATTATTCCATTGTCATAGGGGAGAAATATTGGTAAAAATGCATATCTTGAGCATGATTTAGAGTTTTTGTGCAAAATCTTACTAAGTTAGAGATTTAATGTTTTGATGTGATTCTCTTGATCTTTTGATCTCTTCTCACTATGACAAAAGTCAAATAAAATAATTGTTCTTTCATATGAAGCTAGAGGATATTTTCAATTCATTTGGTGTATTTGAAGCTTTTTGTGGAAAACTTGGCATTTTCAGTAGCTTAAATCTATTTCTAACTCATATGGCCATTTCAGCCTTTGCATTCCTCTTATGACCATTTTGAGCTTTATTTGCAAAATGTTCTCACAAATTTGTAAAACCACCTCCTGCTTGCATTTTAAATAAATTACCAACAAGTTCATCAAGGGGGAGATTAAAGGACCATGTGAGAAGATCCTGGGTTTTATTATGATGAACCATTATCATTTTGGAGGAGTGGTAATTTGGAATTTGCAAATTTGTAGATTTTTCATGATAGCTTATAGAAATAGGTGATTCTGAAAAATTTGAGTCATGAGATGATTTGGTGACCTAGGTCAGTGGTTATAGGTTGCATGAGATATGTTATTGCTAATGTGGATCAAGTTGTGAAGAACTTGTGCCCAGGAGTAATTTCTTTGTCTTTGGATGTGTAGGGTCGCTTGGAGTCAGCTATGGTCAATGACAAGGCGGAAAATATTGAAGGAAAGTTCGAGAGACAGGTTGCACCATGTGGCTTGGTCAGCTTAAGTGACGTGTGGTCCGGTGGAACCAAAATGGAATAGACTTGCCAATAAATGGCAAGCCAGTGGTGCACTAACACGTGGAAAGTATGGCAATTTCTTGCAATGGCAGGAGATGACCGAGTCTAGAAAAAGTATTTTGGTAGTTTGACCAAAATACCGAAAACTACCTTAGAGCAAAATTGTGTCGCTTGAGCGATGCTTGGGAGTGTGGTTTAGGTCAAGGAGAAACTGAGATGATCAAGTTGGATCAAGGCTAAGGACTTAGCGGATTTCGGCTTATACACTTTGAAAAGCATGCATAAGAGTAGTGTGTGAGTTGAAATCGGTGTGTGTGTGGTTATCTTAAAATCTCTGCATGTGGTTATTGAGTTTCCCTATTATGCTAAGTGAATAGTATCCACTAAGGGTTAAACAGGGCTGGCTAGTCCATCTATTTAATGAGTTGGGATGGAAACTTGTGTTAACCATCTAACCATCCTCTCTTGAGACCAAGGGGTTCATAAGTTCTAGAGTTAGGGTTTGATAGAAGTTGAATGTTGTAGTGTGCTTTCTTATCCTTCAAGTAGGGTGGCTCTAAAACTTTCATCCTTAAGTAGTAATACATCAATCTTTATTTATCTTCATCGATCCATCTTGTGTTGATTGATTTGGTCATGATTTGGTTGGTTTTTACTATTCTCTCTTCCCTTCTTGATCTTGCTGTGCCAAGGATGTGCAAGAAATGGAGAAAACATATGGAAATCAATCTCCACCTATTTAGGTAGTTGGTTGGAAAGTTCATGAAGAAACCTGGTTTTTTGCTCTTTTTGGTCTCTCCTAATGATTTCTTGATATAGCTATTTTTACTTTAATTTGTTTGGTGTTCTAGGTTATTGTGACATGTGGGAATACATGTGAAGCCATCATGGCCATGATTCACCCACAAGCAAGTCATATTCACTATTTTTGGTTTTTGACCTGTTTTTTGTGCAACCTTCCTTCAAACGGAAAAATATCAGGATTTTGGTAACAATTTTCTTGATCATTGATTGGAATAAACTCTTAAAACCCTAGAGAAGGTGCATACCAAAATTTAAGTAATTTGGATTTTGATGGATTTTGATTTTTGAAATAGTACTGTAGTTATCGATATATCTATGTGTATAGTAGGCTTAGGCTTATACCGTGGGACAAAAGGAGTACTTGTGATGCATGCAACTCATATGATCATCACAAACAATCAAATGGTCTCCACATGCTCATTATTCGACAAAGAGGTAAGCAAAATGGACCCTAGAAAGCAAAAAAGTATGCTCCAAAAATTAAAGACTTTCTGAGGTCAACACTATTTGCCTTAAAAACCCTTGAGGCAAAAGGTCTCTGCTGCATGACTGAACAAAAAGACCGAGAAGGATCGATCTAAAACTATATATGTACCATGAATAAATTCGCACCGAAGAAGCGCGTGCAAGTCTACAAAGTGTACCACTATCTTCCACGATGCCCGTTGTAATGGTGGAGACTAATCATGTGAACCTACAACTGTAGCGCATGTGAGACCTCGTTTGGCCATAATCAGGGCACGAAGGCCCACAAGCACCTCTAGTGGACAAACCAAACATGTGACCTGGAGTGTATATGCTAATTGCCCTCATTGGAGCTCTCAATCTTGTTATATTTAGCAGGATAGACATGTGGCTGGGGATGAAAGCTCACCCCAAAGCATAGGGAATCCTCCTGTTGATCCCACCAATGGAGTGTGTGCCAAAGTAAACGATCCACGAAGGGGACCTACCAAGCATAAACATAGTAATGAGCCGGGCACACAAAATACACAAGTGTCACAATGAAGGCTTTGCCAAACAAGATTAGCAATACAAGGGTAGAGGGCACTCTCCCATGAAACAAAAACATATATACACGAAACCTACGACCTACACACTACATAGCTGGAGAAATGGAATGGACGGCTTCACACCTGCTGATCCCCTCGTCTGGTGGCAGAGGGCACCACACCCACTCTGACCCATCAGGGCATGGTGCCCAGTTAGGACCCCATCCTAGTCAGATCACCTATTGCCTGGTGGAGTGAGATCTTCATTGTGGCCTCGCCGAGGTACGCCTAGATGTGTTTGCCGAATGACCGAACGGACTTTTGCGTCGCATGGATGGTACATATCATGGTGGTGGCTCTAGACGGTAGCTCCAAATGTGGGTTTGCTAACTCATCCACATGACCACAATCATGCGTGTGGAGCATCCTAAGGAGTAGCTATGCTGTCACCTAAGAGCAGTGGTTGACGTAGGCTCGAGCATCATTGAGGGAGAGCAGAGACATGTCTCAGATGCTTTGGATGCTATTGATGAGGTTCTCGGGGTGTGCTCGTTGAGCGTCCCCTCTAGCATCTCCATAGACTCCTGTTTGGAGATAGCCGCCGGGTCACGAAGGTGGTGGCCCTCTGCAACCTTCGCCACCAACCACGACTTCTCCTATTCAAGGCCAATGATCTGCTGGAGGAAGTTGTGCCTTTCCTCCATCGGCCTAGTGCTGTATTGGATTGCGCGAAGGCTACGATAGCGAAAACAAAACTTTTCTACCGCACACAAGAACATCATGCTTAAGGAGGGATCATGGATCGTTACCACTAGACGCGCAGTGCAATGAAGAAGAGTTGGAGAAGCCGATCCAACCACGCGCGTCGGTAGTAGTGGAAGTAGTCGATCGTCCCGAACCGATCGTCTCCTCCACGCGATCAACCGCACCACGCAGCGAGATCCAATCGTAGGTTGTTGATGCCGATCAACGCCGCAACGGCGGCGCCTCCACCGGTATCCACACGCCCGGATCGGAATGCCGATCGCGAGTGTACCGGCACTCGCGGCGACTAGGGTTTGGCTCGGGAGGTGGCGGCGGGGTTTAGCTCGGGATTATCGGATCGTTCCTCAGCCCTCGCCTCATATATATAGACCTCCTCACTTGGGCCTCGTGGACCGAGGCCCAATAGGAGTCTATCCGGATCTCTATCCGAATTGAGCCCATATCCGAATCACATTCGAATTAGTGTTCCAACCCGTTAAGTGTGCGACACAGCAGGTTCACGTATACTTGGTCGCGACCGAAACACCTTTCCGGTCACCGTGTTAATAGCGGCCTCTAGTAAGACATATTAACCCCAAAGTATACGTAAAGATCATATCGGTGAACACTGTAATGTTCTCATGTACTAATCCTTTGCCTCACAATATAGATTAAGCTCAAGGCGAGACCTATGTCATCCTCTTAATAGCTCAATCACTCTCTCGATTCCGTGATGGATTATAAACTCGTGATTGACTCCTCAATCACCTTGGCATGGCCATGCACTTTCATAATCCATTACATCGAGGGGCCGAGATATCTCTCCCATAAGGAGGGGCAAATTCTATCTTGATCATTCACATCCCACTACATGTTTCATGGCAAACCCAAAGACTACTTTTATGACTACCCGCCACGGAGTAGTGTTTAGTAGTCCCAAAGTAGCTACTACGCATCTTGGGAATCATGATGATCTCAAGTCTAAGGATTCCACATAAACACTACTTGAGACCAAGCGATGACACATGGAATCTCTGCGGTGTCTCATGGCGGGTCTATCCAACATATGTTCACTAACACATGTCCATATTATTGATTTGGTATCTCCATACCATGATCCATGAGACATGATCATCAATCAATACATATCTTGATCTTTGAATCATATTTGTTCCTCATATGAAATATGATCGGGGATCATTTAGAAATAGCAACATTTTGGCATTAAGAGTCTCATGAATAAGTCACATACTCATTGATCAATAATGATAATGTCTATTTCAAGGAACAAAGCAATGTATCATAAACATAGTATGTGATATATTCAACATCTCCATGTTGCCTCTAGGGCATATCACCAACAGATCTCCCACTTGCACTAGAGTCAACCATGTAGGTATCTAATACCCATTGCCCTAGTGTGAGCCTCGTGCTTTGGCAGGGGAAGCGGCTTTGTCAACGGATCCGCAATGTTCAAATCCGTGTGTATTTTGCATATCTTAACATCGCCTCTCTCCACAATCTCGCGGATGAGATGAAATCGCAGTAGAATGTGCTTGGACTTCGGTGTGATCTAGGCTCCTTGGCTTGCGAATGGCTCCACTTGTTGTCACAGATGAGGTCCATTGAAATGGAGGCACTAGCCATCACACCAAGCTCGAAACAAATTTCTTGATCCAAACGACCTCTTTAGCGACTTGAGCCGCTATGTACTAAACGGCTGTTGTAGAATCAACAACCGTCTCTTGCTTGGAACTCTTCCACTCACCGCACCGCCATTCAGCGAACACAAATCCAGATGGCGATCTAAAATCATCTTTGTCGGTTTGGAAGCTAGCATCGGTGTAACCATTTACAACGAGCTCTTCCTCACCCCATAGACGAGGAACACATCTTTAGTTCTTCTCAAGTACTTCAAGATGTTCTTACGATAATCCATTGACTTTCACACGGATCCGTGGTATCTACTTGTAGCACTTAAAGCATGAGACATCCGGGCGTGTACAAAGCATGGCATACATAATGGATCCAATAGTGAAGCATATGGAATCGCATTCCATTTTATCCCGCTCATCGGTGTACTAGGACACCGATTCTTGCTAAGATTTATACCATGTGACATAGGTAGGAAGCCTTTCTTGGAATCTGCATGTTGAACCTTTTCAACACCTTGTCAATGTACGTATCTTGGCTTAATCCAATCACCTTTTGATCTATCTCTATAGATCTTGATGCCAGAATATATCGCCTCTAAGTCTTTCATAGAGAAACTATTTTCAATGAAGACTTATGATTCGAGCATAGGAATGTCATTTCCGATCAATAATATGTCATCCACATATAAGACCGGAAACACGAGTGCGCTCCCACTAGCCTTTTGTAAACACAAGGCTCTTCTTCATTCTTGATGAAACCAAACCCTTTGATTACTTCATCAAAGCGAATGTTCCAACTCCGAGATGCTCGCTTTAATCCATAAATGGATCTTTGCGACTTGCATATCTTTCTAGCGATTGCGGATCAACAAAACACGTGGGCTATGTCATGTACACATCCTCACTCGATTTCCATTAAGGAAAGCTGTTTTGACATCCATTTGCCATATTTCATAGTCGAAATAAGAATCGCTAGAATGATCCGAATAGACTTTAGCATTGCGACGGCGAAAAAGTTTCATCATAATCAACACCTTGAATTTGTTTGAAACCTTTGGCCACCAATCGCGCTTTATAGATGTGAACATTTCCATCTATGTCTATCTTTTCTTGAAAACCCATTTGCACTCAATGGTTTTAACACCATCGTGGATCAACCAAGTTCCAAACTTGATTCTTGTGCATGGATTCAATTTGGATCTCATGGCTTCAAGCCATTTCTCGAGTCTGGTCCCACCATCGCTTCTTCATAGGTCTTAGGCTCATTGTTGTCTAACAACAATATGTCCCGTTGTTGAGTAGTCAAGAACATGTACCTCTCGGTGCACGACGTGACCTCTCGACCCACGTGGTGCGGTGTGTCCACAGGTTCTTCAACAGTTTGTTCATCTGTTGTGGTTCAGAGGAGCTAAAACGTTTCGGTGTTTCTCGAATTTCTTCAAGTTGCACCATGCTCCCACTATCCCTTCTTGAGAGAAACTCTTTCTCTAAGAAGACACCATCTTAGGCGACAAACACTTTGCCTTCTTCTTGATTATAGAAGTAATATCCTTCGTTTCCTTAGGATACCCGATAAAGAAGCATTTATCAGTTGGGGTGAGCTTATCGATTGTAAACGTTTACATAAGTCTCACATCCCCAAATCTTAAGAAAAGACAAGCTAGGACGTTGTCTGTCCACATCTCATATGGTGTCTTTTCTCGATTTTGATGGAACCTGTTTAGTGTGAAAGCGGTTTGCTTCAAGAGCGTACCCCAAAAGACAACGGAAGATCACGTGGCTCATCATGGGCGCACCATATCTAATAAGGTGCGATTTCTCGTTCAGATACCCCATTCCATTGAGGTGTTCGGGGAGTCAATTGTGGAACAATTCCACAATCCTTGAGATGATTACCAAACTCATGGCTCAAATACTCGCCTCCATGATCGGATCGTAGAAACTTGATTGTCTTGCCTAAATGATTTTGCACTTCATTTTGGAATTCTTTGAACTTTTCAAAGGATTCGGACTTATCTTCATCGGTAGATATATCCATATCTACTAAAGTCATTAGTAAAAGTTATGAAGTACTGAAAACCACCTCTGGCTGTTGAGCTCATTGGTCCACATACATCAGAATGTACGAGTGCCAATAAGTCACTTGCCCGTTCACCTTGACCGGTGAAAGGTGCTTTGTCATCTTGCCAAGTAAACAAGATTCGCATGTCTCAAATGATTCAAAATCAAATGAGTGCAGAATACCATCTCTATGGAGCTTCTCCATGCGTTTCTCATTTATGTGACCTAGCGGCAGTGCCAAATAAGCGTGGATTCAAATCATTTGATCGTTGCCTCTTTGTGTTAATGTTATAGACCGATGACTCTTCAAGAGTAAGAACATATAACCCATTCACCAATGGAGTATGACAATAGAACATATCTTTGAAATAAAGAGAACAACCATTGTTCACGGATCTAAAGTCATAACCTTCGCTTGTAAACATGAAGCGAAATAATGTTCTTGGAAAGAGATGGAACACAATAACAATTATTCAATTCCAAAACTAATCACGAAGGTAAAGACAATGGCATGGTGCCAACAGCCACCGTAGCAACTTTTGCTCCATTGCCAACGCGAAGATCCACTTCGCTCCTCCTCAAACTTCTACTTCTTCTTAGCCCCGCAACGATTTGCAAATGTGAGCAACCGATCCGTATCAAATACCCAAGAATCCGTAGATGAAGTAGCAAGATTGATTTCTATAACATTTATACCGGAGCGGAAGTCGTACTTCCTTCTTTTCTCAAGATCCTCCAAGTACTTTGGGTTCCTTTTCCAATGTCACGATTGCTTACGATGTAGCAATCGCATCGAGCAGGGCCCTTCTTGACTTGCTTGGCCTTAGAACCGCTCGCGATCTCATCGGGAGCTAACTTTCTTTGACCGCGCCTTTCTTTACATAGGGCTTGCCCTTGCCTTCTGCATCATCATCACATGATGGCTGCTTTTCTTAATGCTTTCCTCGGTGATTTTAGCATCCCATGCAACTCGACCAAGGTCTTGTCCATGTTGTTCATGTGATAGTTCGAATGAATGGCTCAAAGCTCGAGGGAGCGATGAAGAATCACATCAAGAGCCAACTCTTGGCTAAGGGAAAACCAAGCTTTTTCGGACTCTCAATGTAGCCAATCATCTTAATCACATGAGGGTGACGGGATTCCTTCGCAAGCAGCTCGCACGCAAACAAGGACTTTGAAGTGTTGAACCTCTCACCCTTGCTTGGTTCTCAAACATACCACGCAACCCCACAATGATATTGTAGGCATCTGTGTTCTCATATTGCTTCAAGCTCAGAGGACATTGTGGCAAGCATGAGACACTCACATCAAGGTAATCATTCGTTTGCTTCTCATAAGCTTTTCGTGCGACCACGGTAGCATTATCGGGCAAGTCATCGGGATAAGGAGACTCAAGGACATACTCCTTGTGCTCTTGCTTGAGAACAATTCTCAAGTTGCGATACCAATCCAAAAGTTCGTTCCATTGAGTTTTCTTTCTCAAGAATAGATCGCAAATTAAAAGAACTGGATGCGGCATTAGTTGACATGATCTACAACAAAGAATACGCAAAGTTTAGCACTATGTTTATGTTCATCTTTTATTAAACTATTTAACAAAGACTCCCACTATGTGTTTTGCAACAAAACTCCTCTAAGTTACATAGTGGGTCAAGATCCTCATTTCATTAGTTCCTAGTGAGCTTTGGCATCACGGCTAGAAGACTAGTGACATGGGTAAGCAACACCTTGCTAATCACATTCTTATGTGACTCTTGCTTGTTGGGTGACATCAATATGTCCCGGCCCCAACCTATGCCCCAAGGTCCAAAACTATTTTGATAACCTTGTTAAGTAAACCAATACTATGCATGTGGATGTCCGACATCCACCCTATTAGATCAAGATAGTCGATGGTACTCTACTTTGGCAGACCTACCAAACAATGATCATGATTCTTATAGGCGCAGCAATTGGAAGGGCATCAAAACAAATTCTTAATTTTTCTTGAGAGAAGATATTCTATCATGAAAAACTAACCTTAGTTGGTATGGCATGAAAGAATAGTATGACAAGAAATAAACATCACATGCATATAATCACATTATAATTGTGAATGGTATGGCATTTTGTATCGTAGTGGTCGCTATCGCCATGGTTCCACGGTGATATTCTTCGCCACACTTCTTGTCCTCTTTGTCATCATGCTTGAAGCCTCCATAGCAAAGAACTAAACTATTACAATCTATGCGTGTACGCAACGGCGGTCCCGCTGGCCGGTCATCCTCTTAATAGCTCAATCACTCTCTCGATTCCGTGATGGATTATAAACTCGTGATTGACTCCTCAATCACCTTGGCATGGCCATGCACTTTCATAATCCATTACATCGAGGGGCCCAGATATCTCTCCCATAAGGAGGGCAAATTCTATCTTGATCATTCACATCCCACTACATGTTTCATGGCAAACCCAAAGACTACTTTTATGACTACCCGATTCACGGAGTAGTGTTTAGTAGTCCCAAAGTAGCTACTACGCATCTTGGGAATCATGATGATCTCAAGTCTAAGGATTCCACATAAACACTACTTGAGACCAACTGATGACACATGGAATCTCTGCAGTGTCTCATGGCGGGTCTATCCAACATATGTTCACTAACACATGTCCATATTATTGATTTGGTATCTCCATACCATGATCCATGAGACATGATCATCAATCAATACATATGCTGATCTTTGAATCATATTTGTTCCTCATATGAAATATGATCAGGGATCATTTAGAAATAGCAACATTTTGGCATTAAGAGTCTCATGAATAAGTCACATACTCATTGATCAATAATGATAATGTCTATTTCAAGGAACAAAGCAATGTATCATAAACATAGTATGTGATATATTCAACATCTCCATGTTGCCTCTAGGGCATATCACCAACATGCTGGCCTCCATCACTATGGCCTTCACATCTACAATGGCCTTCACCCCTCCATTTTGAGGAACTAAATCCGATCTGCCCACTCGGCCACAAGCACTAAGGCTTCTTTCACGGCTTTTCAAGTGACCCTGAGCTATTCCTGGACTCTCGTGGCCTCGTAGTGCATCACCGTCTATAGCACACGCGATAGGGCCACCGTCTGAAAACAAAAAACACAAGCTAAAGCATTGAAGTACCAAAAAGCCCAAGATTTGTGAGAGGCATACCTTGGCCTCACAGGCCTCAAGAGTGCCAAAAATCATATCAGACCCATAAGACTATAGCACCCTCCAATCCAGTGAGGCATCCATGCATTCCATGGTGGCCCGTAAGGCATGAAGGGCATCCGACTGAGGGATGAAGTTGCCCAAGGAGAGAGGATGACTGTCACCTCCTGAGGAGTCCACTGAGATAGGATGAATGCCTACTTGGCCAGTGCAAGCGTGGCGATGCTTCGAGCCACATCACGACTAGTTGTTTACATAGTCATCGCTAGAGAATGAGGAGTGACTATCAAGAGTGGCAACGTCAACGAACATAGGGGAGAAAACTGTGTGAAGTATCGAGAACTAAACGAAGGGCTCAAACCTGCAACGGTGCTACCAGGCACATGAACGTGGGTCTGATCGCATTCGGGATACACGGGGCTTTGTGACACGAGACTTTGGGCATGAAGTTTGCTACTTCACCACGCAGACTTTGGGGGGCCACCACCTTGGAGCTAGAACTCCTCCAAGATGTCAAAGGCCACCATGTACCCCAAGGTCAGATCAATTAGCGGAGAACTGAAGTGCCCCGCTTCGCTAGACACCTAGGTGAGGCCCCAAAGTTCGGGACCTTAGCCGCCATGGAAGACCCGAGGCTATGCGAATCCACGCAAGCCCCGTCAACACCCTCCTCAACTTCGGGGGAAGTCCCCAAACTATCCTACTGACGCTCGTCGCCTGAGCTTTCCTCTCTACCCACCTTCCCCTATGTGCCCCACCCTAAGCCCTTTTAGGACCTATTGGTACCTGCCGTGGCAGCCTTTGGCAAGAGTGGAGTAGGCGGCACTAATGGCAACGATGGGGGCGGGGAAGTCCTTGTGACCACAACCATCCTCGCCGTCACTGGATTTCGAGCCATGGTTGTAGCCACCATCCGTAGAGGGGATAGAGTGCATAGGGACCAAAAGACCCAGGACCTCACAGACAATGGTTGATGCGAGGCCCATCGTGGGTAGCACTAGTGCAAAGGTTGTGTTCCTTCAGGATGTAAGGACCTAGGAACATAGCCGCAACCCTCTTTGCCTCTTTCAGTGAGATCACTAAAATAGATTAACAAACCATATTCAACGGCATGACCACAAACAAAAAACAGGACCCAGGGTTCGCGCCGTACCTAGACCTGTTGGTTCGCCAAGTTGTATCAAGGGGCCCTGGATCCTATCCTCCTGAGTTGGACCATTTTTTGGCATCCAGCTCTAGCCAAGTAGGGCCACATAGAGCATACATAACTCCTTAGCAAGGTTTGCATGTTCATTCACCGTTCCAGTGCATGGAGCCTCTTCATGCTAGCCTCATTGTCTCGGTCAAGCTTCACGCACTAGGACGGGATGAAGTCCACACTGCGCCTGATCCAACGGAGGTGGCTGCCTAGTCTGATGCTATGGTAGAACCATCTACACACCTAGTTGGACACCCATTTTGTGCACGTAGAGTTGATAAGAAGTCCTTCAAGCAACTCAACCAGACATGGAAGTTGACACTTGCCAAATTGGAGAACTGACCATCACCCAGTTGATTCAGTTGGCAATGGGCATCGTGTAGAGATGCAAACAGCGACAAGCTTAGCATTATGGTCTTTGACCATGTATCCCATGAGAAGACTGACAGCAGGGCGATGACATTCATGGTCAACTATGGAAGCTCTTGGTCATACAAATGGAGCACGTCGCCCACAAAATAGGCAGATGGAAGGTAGAGACTACCATTGAAATATGTAGCAAAGGCTAAAGTCTCACCATTCCTTGACTAAGGGACCACCTTGTCCGCATCAGGGCGGCAACAAGCTATCGATCAGAGACCTTGTCATCTTGTACGAGCGCGTCCAAGAGGTCATTTGTCACCAGTGAGCGACCGAGTGTGTTCACAGATGAACCAACATGCTTGGAACCCCTCCAATGCTTCTTGACGGCCACCTTGGACCGCCCATCCTCGGGGGACCTACCGTCATGCACGCTGTTAGCATGGCTCACTGAGGTGGCACCCACATTAGTCCGATCGCATTTTGTCAGTACGTCATCATCCACAATATCATTGTGGCCTAAACGGTCAATGTGTTGCCCTCCCTGGGTCATGCTACCGATGTTGGGGGTGCATGCGTGTAAGATTAGCGGAGAGCCTAGCAGCACCCACAATCACAGGGAAGAGAATAGATCACGATGGTGAGCGAAAATGAAGGATTTGGAGATGAGCAAGATGGAATGAAGGGAAGAAATGTAGGGAGGTGAACTTCCCTGGCGCTTTAATACCAATGGGACAGGGCATGCCTTTTGAGGCACCATGTGCGCCCTCTTAACCGATGTGACATCCCAGTCCCCAAGACTAGATTGTGGCCACATGTCCGAAGCCAACAACACATGCTTAGGGCCGGCATACGAGGCCGACACGATACCCTAGGCAGTGGGACATGTGCACATGAGCAGGTCATGAGGACCTAGCCTCAGAAAAAGGGGCCAGAGGAGGACCTTAGTGGCACTCGGACCGACCCTAATGCGTAACCTTGAGGACCCTAGGCATGAAGGTAGCATGGATCTCCCAAAGCCTAAGTGACGGAGTGGAAGATGACCACCACCATAGTGACATAGCCGACAAATGCGAGGCTTAGGCAATGCCTGGATGCATCAGCCGAAGGAGGCCCACATAGGAGCATGAAAGCCGACTAGGTGGCATGGTTGGTGATTCAAGCACACTCCTTAGAAGTGCTCCGAAGAGCTACCCAAAGTGTGGGTAGTACAGTTGAGCTCGTTGACTATCTCAATGATCACAACGACAGGGCGAAGGGATGGAGGGGGCCAAAGTGTGAAGGACATGATTTTGGCCTACCGGTTGTGAAGCCCTTGACCATGAGAGGCTATTATTGGGGGTTGCCCCCACCTTGGTCCAATCTACCCACCGGGAGTAAGCCCATGTGTACATGTAAATAAAAGGCAAGCCCATAAAGGCCATGCTAAGGAAATAACATATTTGCCCACTAGTTATGGCCCAAAGGGGGAGGCGTTTATGTAAACCTCTTCATCCATGGCTCTAGATATAACCCCTAGAGCGCCATGGAAGAGAGAGAGAGAACATTTGGTGTAAGTAATAGATTTTAGTTGAGATTGAATACATGACACATACTCTACATCCCTCATCTCTCTTGAATTTTAGGCTCCGGGTAGCCCTCTCGGGCCTCCCAAAGCTCTGGTATCCACTGTTTGATGTGTAACCACAATAATATTGTTTATGGTTAGCTCAAATACTATCGATTAAAGTAATATTTGGTTTATCATATTTATTGATAATGTTTTTATTATCGTCGTCAATGGTAAGTTTGCTCCCGGGTGCATGGTTCTGGGTGCTCTCGAGCATGTGGTCTTGAGCGTTCTTAGGCATGTAGTCCTGAACATGCTTGAGCGCAAGGTTCCAAGGTTATATTTGTGTAATGTTAATCCTATTTTTATTATCTACTATACTTATGTTTAAGTAATTATATTATGAAAACATGGTTGACATAATATTGTTAGAAGTTCTGTTAAACAAAGTTTAAAATAGTAAGGAAAAAATAGTGGTGACATTTTGCACTTGTAGTTGGGCCGGGGTGTTATATATCACCGTATGTTTAAGGACATGGATCGAGCTTATAATATCTCCCTTTTAATTTGAGCCTAACACAACTACTCAGTACTCACAAATGACCAATCTCAAATGTTTTCGTTGATATTTCAAACCTTTACTTGGTCACCATTTTGTCGGGGTGGTTATCTAAATCTATCGCGCGTGGAATCACGAAGCCACGAATGCACATGCTAGAGTAGAGCTAGCACAAGGCTATAAGGTACATGCAATTCAAACAGTGCAAGGGTTTAATCAAGACGTCTAGCCAGCCTTCTAGACTTGTTCAATATCCTCATCACCTGCTCCTGTTACATCAAGCAGCAGCTATGTATGCACATATATGTTTAGGTGCAAACTTGCAAACAAATCTAGTTTAAGCATCAAATCAATTTGAAACATCCCCAAAAATATTTGACGAGATACACAATGGAGTGCGCATTATCCTTTAAAATTTCATGTTTAAACTCAAGGCAAATTAGGAGAAACTAAAAAGAGAAATTAACTGTGAATAGTAACTCTTGTCCTTTACTTTTCCGTTTACTTGTAATTAACTTATATAGCTTGTTAGGGATCTCTCTCTCTCTCTCTCTCTCTCTCTCTCTCTCTCTCCCTCCAAAACAAATTCAATTCAAACATGGAATTCTAAATGAGGTAGGGCCAGTTTGTTTTGGAGATTTTTCATGTTTATTTGGTGCCCAGACCAAAGCGGTTTGCATGCTTACTTCTACATTGTGGTTTGCACTAGATATGCCTATGTGACCGTATAGTCCTATACAGCACTCTCACCCAAAGCACTCCACCGTAGATACAACGCCTTAATTACCTATATAGGTATTTCTTCCGTTCGACAATATAAATCTATTTTCTAGAAGTATCGTTTCACAAAATAAATCTATTAAATAAAATAAAATAAGTAGTTTTGTAATATTTTCACTTTATACTCCTGCTTTAATACTAAAAAGGCAAATTGATAGTTCTAGTACGTACGCCATTTAATATAAGTTCGTATGGACTAATAATATTAATTTTTTGTTGGAGTTGGTACCTCCTTAATTTATCGATGTATATATGTATAGTGGCTTAGACTTATACCGTGGGACCGAAGGAGTACTTGTGACGCTTGCAACCCATATGATCATCACAAACAATCAAATGGTCTTCACCTGCTCACTACTAGACAAAGAGGGATCGATCTGAAACTTTGCACCATGGATAAATTGGCACCGAAGTTTCCGGTTCAATTTTGCGTTGACCTAGATACCCAGGCATATAGTTTCAGGTACGTATATACTGCACTACCCTGTAAAATTTCAAATATAGCCAGGTATAGTTCTAGCTAGGCAACCATGCGTAGGGTCCAAGAGAGCAGCAACCATGTGCCCACGTCTAGCCGAGCATACTCTAATGTACTCTACTACTCTGGAGTTGGTCTGGCTGCTAGCTAGCTAGAACGTGCTGATTTAGTGTATTTGCGATTAACTTGTATCAACTTTTCAAAGCTTCGTTTCGATATCTTCTCTGCACTGCTAACTAACCTGATTTTGATGACCGGGCACTAACTTGGATGATTTCATGCATCCGCTCCCAACATTGATGGTTACTATTACCTAAAAAAATCAAGAACAAATTTGACTGATCAAAGAAAGTCCGATCGATATAGTGGTGTGAACTGAGAGGAGAAAAAGGGGCATCGATCGACCCATGCATGCACCTTCCAAATTCGTTTATACTAGTTAGAGATCCGTATGTTGTAACAGAGTTATAAAAATAATGAGACGGAACTTGTTGCCTGGTCAAATTCACATATCAAACATTGGAGAACAAGTGATAGAAAGAGAAGGGTGACCAGAATATGTAAGGAGATGAGAAAAGTTGAGGGGGTGGGCGGTTGTATCCTGAGAGAGAGAGAGAGAGAGATGAGATCAAAATGGTGAGAAGATCAAATCGGATAGATCAACTATCGACTCACACGAGTAAAGACAGAGGAGAAAGAATGGATCAACTATCAACTCACACTTTATAACAGTAAATACACGTAGGTGCATACGAGTAGAGATGAGGACAAGGTTATATCGAACTAACGAACATTTCCAACCTTCACTTGGTCACCGTTTTGTTGAGTTTACGTAAACGAGTAGTCAGACTAAATGTTGTTTAGTTGCACGAAGCCATCAATGCAAAGCACGCGTTACCAACCAGCTCAAAAAGAAAAAAAAAAAAGAAAAAGAAAAGCATGCGTACCGCCAAAGGATATATAACTGGTAAGCTAGGCTGGAGAAATATTACACAGGACCTCAGGTCCTTTTCTCATTGAAAGGACCTCGTTCCCTACGCGACACGTGTTCTGTAACAATATCAAAGCAAATGTATCTGGTCCACTCAATCCCGTGCCTAGAAGATGCGTGACACAGACCAGGGAACGGTCAGGCGACGAGCTTACGTGCGCGTGTGGCCCGTGCAGCATGACCGTCGGGGAGAAGTAGGAGGTGAAGGCACCGGTGCCGAAGGAGATGAGCTGCGGCACGCCGATTGTGGCCACGAACACCGCCCGGAGCGCGGCCGTTGCGGGCAAGCCGATCCGGCCTCGGCTCTAGCGGCACGAGCGTAGCCGGGAACACCGGACAGAGCGCGGCGACCGTGTGAAAGATGATTATATTCCGTTATGGTCATAATTTATAGGATGATATGTTATATTATTTCTTAAATAATATTGTCAATATTTATTAGTAAGTATGTGACTTAATTATGAAAGTCTATATTTCTGCGATGATTATTCTTAAACGATCACTAGTCGGAAACATATGAATATATTGGCCGATGACCATGTTTCACGAGTCATAGATATGAAAATATCAAACCAATAATTCAGACACATCTTAGCGAACATGGGGTTGGATCGATCCACCATGAGACATTGCGAGAATGTTGCATTCTTACATGTTATCAGTTGGTCTCATTTACAATGCGTATGCTATGTCCTTAGACTTGAGGTTGTCGCACGTGCTCGAGATGCATAATGACTGACTTAGAGGTTGCCAAACGTTACTCCATAACTGGGTAGTTATAAAAGTAGCTTTCAGGTTTTGTCATGATGCATACATCGAGGCATGGTCGATCAAGATAGAATTTGCCCCTCCATGCAACGGGAGAGATATCTCTAGGCTTTTGACCGATTGAATTCTAGAAATGTATGTCCATGCTACTCGGGGTTAAAGAGTTAACCGTAGTCGGGGAATTCGAGTCACATGATCGAGAAAGAGTGGTCAAGCTAACCAATAAGGATAGCGTGTACTTGTTTTGAGTTTGACCGATATCGTGAGGTAAAGGAAACTGCATATAAATTTTGTTGAGGTTCGATATGATCTTTACGTATACTTGGAAGTTGGCATGTCTTGCTAGGGATGACTACCGATTAGTGGATGAGTAGAAGTACTCGGACCATATCCACGTGTACATCAATCTATAGGATCGCATGCTTAAAGGGTTAGGATATAATCCGGATAGTGATATAAATTCATATGGGCCATGAGTTCCTAATAGACCTCAAGTTCGAGACCCATCATAGATGTCTATATATAAAGGGGCGGTGGCATAGGGTTTGTTAAAGGATTCAAAATTTCTGAAACCCTAGTCGCCACACTTCCTCGTCCAATACCACGCAGCCAGTGCTAGCACTCCAGCTCATGGTGTTCCTGGCTGTACGTGTAGATACCTTGGAGGTGTTGATGTGAAGCTTTAGTATTAGGACGATCCACAATTTGTGACAATCAAAATGAGCTGGAGGAGATGTGCGGCTAGTACGACTACTACTGTACCAACATGATGTATCGACTCTACTTTAGCCATGAGTCTACGTGTCTAGTGGTAATCCCGTGATCTATTACTAGTGAAGGTTTCTTGTTTATGTGGTAGATTTTTAAAAGTATACTAGCATAGTCTACCCATGATGCAACACCATACACAGAGAGGAAGTTGACGAAGAGGGATGTAGACGGGAGCTCGTCCGTGCTCTACAGGCCATCGTCGGAGGGGAAGGACAGCTCGACTACGGTGCCAGTGCCGATGAGGCCCACACAGATGAAGGCCAGAGGAGGAGACCTCTGAGGTGGAGGAGCAAAATGGCGTGGCCGTTGGGCATGAAGGGGACTGAGCTCCGGAGAGACGTTTGAGGGGATTGGAGATGTTTGCTTTGATATTTTGACAGGACACACGTCGCGCAGGAAGATGAGGTCCTTCCGACGAGAAAACGGACCCCTCGGACCGAGGTCCTGTATAATTTTTCTCCGGTAAAGCATACAGAGGTAACTGGGTAGTTATAAAAGTAGCCAAATGTTATTCCGTAACTCGGTATACAAGACCGGGGTTGCCAAACGTTACTCCGTAACTAGATAGTTATAAAGTAGTTTTCAGATTTTGTCACAGAGGTAATTTAGTGCTTTCCTTGTGGGTTAATCAATATCTCTAAGAGTTTAAGACTAGTTCGATGATGCCAAGTGCGTGTGAATGGATTTGCTTGCAAAGGACTCGAAAGTCATGAAGACGATGGATTTCTCCCTCACAGCCAAAGTCGACAAGCCGAGGGATACGGGATGAGCAAGGTCAGATCCAACGTCACTATTCAATGTTATGCATGTGGATCAATGGCCTTAACAAACTTGGCATCTCCTTGGCACATGTATATAGACTATACACCCTTGGGCGAGAACCCATCGCGCACACACCCTCATGCAATCGATGTTGTAATTAATCTTGTTTTACACAAGTTTGGTTGTAATCAAAGTCGAGTCACATTCGGAAATCGAAGTCGTAGCCGAAACAGAGTATTTAGGTGGAGTCGAAATCGGTTTCGTTTTCGTAGTCAAAACGGAGTAGGTTTTGTAGATTTCGGGTATAAAAGAAGGGGTCATGTAATCAGATGAAGGGTGAAGCTATTGCGAGTAATAAAGAAGAAGAAAAGCAATCCCTGAGCGTTGAGTTTTTTCATGAGATCTCCAAGACGTGATCGGAAGTACTCACGACCATGGCAAACGTGGTCAGGAGGAGTTACGACCACGGCAAAGCATTGTCGAAGGTGATCGAGAGGTGCTACAACCACGGCAAATAGACTTGAACGTGGTCGTAGAGGCGTTCGACCACGTTGAGAAGATTACGACCACAGTGTGAGTGGTCGTAAGGAGCTGTAATTACGCCGAGAAGACCAGAACGTGGTCGGAAGCGACTCCGACCACGTAGAAGGGAAGTGAACGTGGTTCGAAAAAGGTTTCGATCACGGTGAACAGTGATCGCCAGCATCACTGCGTGGTCGTAGAAGCTTACGATCATGGTATTTAAAGCGCAGCGGCAGAGAGAAGTGGTCGAACATCTACCAGAGTGGTCGTACGTCATCAAGACGCGGTTGAAACCGGTCGTAAACGATCCTAACCGATTGTAAAGGTCCTGGAGAGGTCATAAGACTTCCAACATTTGGTATCAGAGCTTTGGGAGAAACCTCAAAGGCTAAAGAAAACGTGATGCTGTAGTACCCACTCCTCAGTTCGGATAGTTATCCAATCTGGGTGATGAAGATGAAGGTCAACATGATCGCTCAGGGTGTGTGGGGCGCAGTCGATCCAAAAGAAAGAGGCAAAGTCATCGACGACCGTCTAGACAAGATGGTGCATCGACTCAACTTCAGCCATGAGTCTACGCTAGCTCTAGTGGTAATTCTGTGATCTATTACTAGTGGAGGTTTCTTGTTTATGTGATAGATTTTTGAAAGTATACTAGCATAGTCTACCCGTGATGCAATATCATATCTGTGTGTACTTTCAAGTATTGTCAGATGAAAAAGGTTTTCTTCCAAATTACAATGGCGAAAAAAACTTTGCATATATGGGAGCATCATAATTTAATCATTAAACTATAAGTACGGAGCTAGCTATTGTTAGTTGAAAACTTAACGAATACAAGTTATGTTTATATACTTATACATGTATAGCCATGTCACGCTACTGATTAATAGAGGTGGGAATGAATGGATATCCAACTATATAAGGGGATCAAACTCAACTAAGGTTTAGTTAAAAATCGTTTGTGATTATCAACGATCACAGACGGTTCAAAAGCCGTCTGTGATGACCTCGTATCATTACTGAGCCATAAATTCAGACGACTCACAAAATCATCTGTAATGACGTTTCTGAACCGTCTGTAATATGGTTTTCTATAGTAGTGTGGGCGCGTCTGGTGGCTTGTGGCGTGTGTTCAGGAGGGAGTTAGCTGCTCTCCGCATGGATCAGTGGTTTATTTAACTATGTACTCATTTTAGTTGTTGGGTTAAGAGAACGAGGAAGAGAAAATTGTTGGGAAAGTTGGGCCTGGGCCAGCAGCTTAGACTCATGGTGGGCATCTCATTGTAGTCTATAAATAAAGCGCAATAACCAGTATTTTGTACTCATGCAATTGAAAGCAATAAAGAAGACCAGGAGTTCTCTCTATCTCTCTCAGTATGTTCAATCTATTATTATGTTTCTGTGATTGATTCGATTTATTCTAAACAGAAAAATCGATCGGACTGGTCACCAGCGACAATTTCTCAACAAAAATGACGCAAGTGTGTGTCACAGAACAGACTCTTTTCTATGTGCATGTTGTCTTGATTTTCCACTAAGCTCGCGTGAGGGGGCAGTTGCGCCTCGCAAACGTCCTGTGTTCATTTGTGTGTACTCGCATGCGTGATTCCTTCTCCTGGCACTACTAAGTTATGTTTATATACTTATACATGTATAGCCATGTCACGCTACTGATTAATAGAGGTGGGAATGGATGGATATCCAATTATATAAGGGGATCAAACTCAACTAAGGGAAGGGCCATTGTCCAATAATCCAAAACTAGTTCTAACTTCGTAAAATCCAATCCAATCCCCTCAAGTATTTTCTTCATAGAACTGTGAGCCGCTTCTACCATATATCCCAGTCAGTCCAACCAAGCTAGAAATGAATACGTTACACCAGAAACAAATGAATAATTAGTTTCTGTACCATATAGCACTGTTAGCCGCTCCCAGAAATTACTCTATGGCGCGTACCCTCTCCCCTCTCTCGAGTTCTATGCTCCAGGTGCCCTGCTTAGGCTTTCCAAACCTCCGGTATCTACTCTATGGCCCGTAACCACAACTTACGTGTTGACAAATTTATAAGAAATTAAATATGTTTAAGCACAAATCTTAATACAGCTACATCATTCAAAGTTCAGCTGGCATAAGCATTACTACAGAAAACCGTATTACAGACGGTTCAAAAACGTCATCATAGGTGGTTTTCTGAACCGTCTGAATTTATGGGTCAGTGATAATCGAAGGTTATCACAGACGATTTTTTGAACCGTCTGTGGTGTAAATATCACAGATGGTTTGTAACTAAAAACCGCTTCAAAGTTCAGCTGGCATCAGCATTTGCTGTCTACAACAAGGCGTGCTGGACCAATTTTTTATTCAACTCCCAAGCAAATCAATACATGATACATGTTTTTCATGCTAATCGCATACATACTAAAAACAAACATATTATTACAATACAATGTTATTGTCAAATAGATAGCAGTTAATACGTGCAACACTTAATTAGTTGTGGTTGTCTGCCCAGAACTGAGCTTGGAGCCAGTCCACAGTTTTCTTGTCCACCTGAAATGCCTTAGCCAAAACATCATCTGAGATTGGTGGCTTTGACCCGAACACAGCGTTGGCAATGGTGATGGCCCCAGGATTTTGGCTGCTAAGTGCAGCAATTGCAACTGCTGGCACGTGAGGGTTGGGGTTGAATTGGAAGTGGATGAGCCCCTCAGGGAACACGAACACGTCACCTTTGTTGAGCACCTTGGAGAAGAGCTTGTTGTCTTGGTTGGACGTGACGAAGCCAACATAGAGTGTGCCCTCAAGCACGGTGAGGATCTCCGTGGCGCGAGGGTGGGTGTGCGGTGGGTTCTCGCCTAAGGGTGCATAGTCGATGCGCGCTAGGGAGATGCCTAGTGTGTTAAGGCCAGGAATCCGCATGACATTGATCAAGGTGACGTTGGACCCAACCTTGCTCATCTTGGTGTCCCTAGGCATGTCAAGTTTGGCTGCCATGAAGAAGTCCTCCGCTTTCACATCCTTTGGGTCTTTGCAAACGAATCCATTAACAAACACTGCATCCAAGAAGCAGTAATATACACACAGAGGTCAGAATTAGTTATTTCAAAACATATTGTTTATACGCTTGAGAACTGATGCAAGTGCCAGAACTGAGAATCGATCCAGATATAATCTGATTCAAGAACCACATACCATGCGAGTCCTTGTCGACGACACAGAAGTCTTGGAGAGGGCTCGGATCGGAAGCAATGGCCTGCGATGAGACCAATGCAAGTATAGCAGTGAGGAGAAGGAAGTAGGAGGTGGAGGAGGCCATTTGCTCTACCACAGATGCTGTCTACTTGTTTAAGCTCTGTAGTTGTTATGCTTTGGCCATGGTGGGGGATACATGGATGATATATATAGCTTTCTGCAGCGTCTGAATGCAGGTGTTTTATGAACAAGTCAAGAATGAAGGTTCACTAGATTGAAATTGTCTTCTCATGGTGCGTGCATCGCCAAGCTAGCGATCGACTATTTAATTGATTCGATCGACTCAGTCAAGCTTCTTGGATGCCAATATATATTTAACGAAAACAGAGGGTAGTTTGATAATATTTATTTGATGTTTGTCATGCATGACATTGATGCATGGTTAGTTGCGTGAGGGTAGCTATATACATGGATGATATATATAGCTTTCTGCAGCGTCTAAACAACAGTTGCAATCTGCTCATTGTCTTCGATCAGCTTGTTCATGCATGCATGAGTATTAGCGTCATCCATCATGAAATATCACATCCGGTCACTTAAAGTACGTGGTCACCATCAAATCCTGATGGTGAAACAAAATCAATCAAATTACTAAGCCCATATATGACCACGTCAGGTTAGTTAGCTAGCACACATATGAAAAGGGAAAACGTGAGGAAGTGTACGTAGCAAAGTTGATCGATTCCAGATAATATAATATTGCTAGTAGTCGGCTCATTCTACTTGCTTAATGACCGTTTCTATCAGGTCATACTTTCTTCTTGACTTGTTCATCATAACAGTATGTACTACAATTAACTAGTAGACCCTATCTTAAAAAGATATTCCGTTTAAAAGCTACTTAATGTAGAAAAGTCAAAAAGCGTTTCTGGGGGTAAAACCCTAGGTATCACTCACTTGGCAGCGTTTAACTGTGGGACCCTAGATTGGATTTGCAATCTGGAACCCTCTATGTTTCTGCCGCACTATTCCTGGGATCAGTATCAACTGCACACAGATATATTGCTAGATCACACATTATATCTGTCGGACCCCAAGTTTACTAACCTGGAATCCTCTGTGATAGCACTACATTATTCCCTAGATCAGTAGATAGTGCTCAAAGATACAATGTTGCATCATTTCATACACGACGAACCATACCTTACAATACCAGAGTTCAAATAGACCACGTCGGGTCGAGGTTATAGTAGGGCCGTCAGGCCAAATGTCTTACAATACATAAAGAGCGGAAGCAGAAGCGTACATAAGCGTAGGGGCACAACTCGCCACAGGCAAGCGACTGGGACAACCTGAGTACCTTCGCTATTAACCAGGGACCTGACTAATAACGGAGGCACCCACCAAAACTAGCCTGGTCAACTGGACTGAGGTGAGGGGCAATACTTTCGAGGCCTAATCTAATAACCACCATCTTCATTTCCTTCGGCACCCTGATCCTCATGGTAGGCGTAGTGCTCTTGGTTCTTAGTTTCTGAATGGGGGATTAAGAGCGAGGTGAGCACAAACAACCGTGCTCCGTGAGCCAACACACAGAATGCATATAAATTTAGATGCAAGGCTAAACAAGGGTGGCTCGGGTTCTTTTATTTGCGTAAAGCGACTTTTGGAATATTCATAAGATATAAGTTCCTATGACCTAGCCTTTTTCAAGAACTTACAATTTGATAACTGAAAGTGGGCAAAATTTATAATGGGGTAGGTCCCATCCACCGATTCTATGGTTCCATCCACCAATGATACTTCGACTGAGAAGGTTACATCCACCTAACAAATATTTTTTATCCCCCAACCTGAAAATTTTGAAATAGAACTAACTCGAGGAAGATTTCCATATGCGCCCTTGACCGTGGGCACGACTATTCGAATAGTTGTATATACTCTGCAGACCGTACATCTTCACCCACAAGAGATAATCGTCCCGATGGTTCCACATGATGCCTTAGACATGCAGATCGAGAGGATATCACGAGGCCTTTACAATACCTCGCACTCTAGCATATCACTCCTATGGGGTTACTTCCATAGGTTGTGCGGGATGTCTACTATAGGTTAGCGCAGTCGGACTCCACTCTCCACATACGCTATCCTAGGCAACGTCACCTACATCCGGTGTCCCATTCCAAGTGGGGCTTTTATTACCCACGTACACACGTTCTCCGTGAAATGACTAGAGGGTTCAGTAAATTATTTAGCCAAGCCTACAATATGCCGACTTGTGGTTGTCTTGTATATACGGAGGGTCCACAGGATTAAGTCCTTAATTTGTCCCGGCGGTTCATTCCACAACCCCGTGTTACATCCACACCTACCACTCTTACCACCGCCCAAATAGGTTTAGCAGATTTTAGGGTTTTGAGAAGCATAACACAAATTAACATAAATAATCAGCCACGTACATCCCATGACTGTCCCAAAATTAGTTTTATATGATTTAAGAATTATTATCAGGGCTACTGAGGCCCTGGATTTTTATCAGACTAGCATGGCAGTAATGCGACTTATAACTACCTTAGTTATCGTTTATATCTAGGGAGACAATGATCATGTGAGTTCAAATGTTACTGGTGGGGTATGTTATTATGGGGTAAATACAGGGTTATTAGCTACCTTAAGAGTGACATACGTTTGTGTATAAAGTAAAGCATGCAGATTTTCATAATTTAAATGAACATAATTTCACATGAAATATAGGCGCAACATGATCAAAGCATTGACTTGCCTGGATCGAGAGCTTGGGGATCTTGTGCTGTTTCAATCGAGGGCTCGTCCACTTCTTCGAACTCAAATCGGAAGATCGTACCGGAAAAATAACACAAACGAGCAAAAGCAAATAAATACCAATTAAAATAAAATAAAATTCAAACGAACTCCAAATTGAGCCAAACCAGTTTCCCTGGATAGATCGTGATTTTAGCAAAATTTAGGATTTTATTTCATTAAATTTGGAGTTAGGGTTAGGAAGTTATGGTTCTTCAAAGTTTTTAAAATCCTGAAAATTCAGAAAATAAAAAGGAGAGAGAGAAATTTACTGACAGGTGGGCTCGTATTTTAAATGCATCATTAACCGTTAACGGCCGGTTTAGCACCGTCATTAGCCAATTAATTTTCACGCTAAACTCCTTCGGTTCATCCCGGCCGTGAGGACGGCGAAGCCGACTGGCGGCGAGGGGGCCCGGATGGCGCACCGGCGTCTGCCTAAATGGGCTCCCGGCTGCATGCGCATCTCGGGAGGAGCGAGTCGGTGGTCCTTGGCGGTGGCGACCGCAACGCAGCAGCATTGGCGGAGGCGGGGAAAAGTGCGGCGAGCACCAAAGTTGTTAGAATTCAATTGCTTGCCATGGGAGCACCCACGGGCGGTCTTGAGCCCACCTACGGTTCGAACGATGGCCGGAGTGGAGCCGGGAGGTCTGGCGGTGAGAGAGGTCTCGACGGCGAGGAGGACGATGGTGCCGGCTCACTGTGGAGAGAGACGGGGCTCGGCGAGGTGGGGGCAGAGTTCGTGGCGTCCGGGCGGTGCTCCAGGTGCGAGGAATCGGCCCGGGGTGTGGCGGTTCACCAAGGAGGTCCGGCACCGGAGTTGACGAAGAAAGAGCTCGCCGGCGGCCTGCAGGGGAAGAAAAGCCGATTAGGCAGGGTAGGAGAAAGAGGGAGTAGCGACGAGCTTGGGGAGAGGTCCAATGGGTCCTGACGTCGACCGGTGGTGCTTGGCAGCGGCTGGGTTTACCGGCGAAGCTCACACGGCAGAGGAGGCGGAAATAATTTCTCTGGTGGCTTGGTGGTAAAAGCGGCGAGGCAAACGACAACTCTTATAGAGGTCGGGAAGAGGCACCGGGCGCATAGTGGCGCGGCATGCGGCGTGGTGGCGTCATCACTGTGCGGCCACAGTGCGTGAGGCGACCCGGGTGGTGGTTGGGCGCCAATGAAGGCGAGAGTTTCGCTCTGCCCGGTGACCGCGAGATTGGGGCGACATGACCTGCACGAGGGGGCGACAGAGAAGTACTACGGCAGCTCCTGAAGTGGGGAGATGGCGACGACGGGTGCAAGCCAAGCAATCGGGGGACGACGGAGGTGACCAAGACGCGACCGGTCTGCATTGCCGCCCACGACCACCGTGATGACGGCGAGGACGTGCGGCAGAGGCCGGACTACGGCGGCGCTGAAGGCGAGGGCAGGGAGGCGAGCCCGAGGCTCGCCACTGCTGCCGGGCAAGGCGAGGGCGGCATTGAGGACAAGGCCTGTTGCCGCAGTTATTCGCCGGCAAGGTTGGTGGCGGAAGGCGACGAGCGGCGGCAGAAGGCGTCGGGCGGTGGAAGAGACCGAGGAGGAGGAGGGCGCGCCGGGAAGAAGAGGGGCTGCGCCGAGAAGAAATGGGCTGGGATGAGGTGGGGAAAGAGAGGGCCAGGATTGGTGGGGTTTTATTTTATTTCTTTTATTTTTATTTGTATTTATCATCATTTTTTTTCAAATCTTCTAACTTTTGAAGTACATTTTAAATTCCAGATTTGAAAGATTAATTTGATTTACTTCCTTGAAGATAAAACAAGGCTTTCGGTTTAATTACTTTTGTACTTCTTAAATTTTCATTTCAAAAAGGAACAACCAACTGAAAATAGAGTCTTTTGATTATCATAAGCGTGCAAAATTACGTTAGCACCATGTTTTGAAAATGGGGTGTTACAATATCGCACTGAACCATACTAGACAGTTATATTACATAACAAAGCTTAAATAACCCATACCGGGTAAAATTTTCCATTGTGGGCTTATCAGGCCACATAATACACTGCAAAGAACCCAAAAGCAAAAGCAGAATGCAAACATGAGGACAACACAATGCAACAGGCAAATGACTGGGGGTAAAACATGTACGATAAGGTACTATCCAAGGTTTAGATAATAGATGTGTACACAATCACTATCAAAGTCTGCTAAGTAGAGGTATGGACGAGAGACTACCAGAGAAATGCCATGATTCCAGCATCTTCTTCTTTGCTTGGTCCAAACGCTGCATAGTAGGTATAGGGGTCTTCATCCGATGGCTTTAAGTTATTTTAGCGAGTGAGGATGAGTACAAACAATGTGCTCTGCGAGCCAACACACAGAATGCAATATTGTAGATGCAAGACATAACAAAGGAAGGCTTGGGTTATTTTATCTGTGAAATGCCAAGGTTGAATTATAGTAAGTAGAAATCTTGAGACTTAGCATTTTAACTATACCATGTTTGTAAAGAGTGCGAAAGTATGTACTGGTAATAGTAGTGCTAGTTTCATCCACCTGTTACACGGTTTCATCCACCATATGTTATTTTGTTATAATGGTTCTATCTATCCATTATAATGGATATGACTGTTCAAATAGTTCCTACACCCACCCTTGACTGTGGGTATGACTGTTCAAATAGTTTTTATTGTGCAGAGGTCGCACACCTTACCCACATGAGATGCCTAGCTTATTCTACCGCCATGCTACCTTGGGCGTGAGGCTCAGATGGTTATCACAATGCGTTTAAAATGCACATTCCCAATGTGGCTACACCCGCTAAGATTTTCACCACTGTGAGGTTCTATCCACCCACTCCGAAAGCCACTCTTGTGCTGCATGTCAAGTCCTCTGACCGGCTCTCTTGCCCGTGTTCAACCGGATGGCGCATCCAGCGTTGGGTCGAATCAAATTAATTGGCCAGATCATACCCATTATAGACTTATGATTGTACTATTTTGCCTTGGGGGTCATCACAAGATTCAGTCCTTAAGATTACTTGGGTGGTTCTACCACATACCAAGCTCTCATGTTCTATCCACACCTACCGGACTTACCATTCACGCAAGTATGAAGCAAGTTTAGAGTTTTGGATTCCAAAATACCATTTCTAGTTCAATATACTAGCCATTTCCATCCAATGGCTGCCCAAACCAAGTTTTAATATTTTGAAATGATGTCGAGGTAAATTAATGCCCACATGTGTGTAAGCAAGGGTAAGTGTAGCACTTAGATACAGACTTTATCAAGTAGTACGTATACCATTAATTCTAGGGTGACAAGGAATTTTTTCGAAAGTGAAGGAGTGGGGTGTAATAAAGCAATTATCAATAGGGAATTAACTATGAAATAATACAAATTTAATTTGTATAATAAAGTAAAGCATGCAATTTAATAATTTTAAACAATATGATTTGCATTCAAAAAGTAGGTGCAAAATGATAAAAGTATTGACTTGCCTTATTCATAGTCTTATTGGTCTTGGTCGGGCTCGAACTACTGCTCTTCTGGGCCTGCGGAATCAAATTGAATGATCGCATCAAAATTCAAATAAATATACAAGAATGTAAAAAAATCCAAATGAACTCCAAAATTAATGATTTTGCCTTTGTTAGAAAGATCTTGAATTTAAATGAATTCATAAACAAGTTTCACTTGATTTGGATTTAAATGAGTGAGATAGGCATTCCAAAGTTTAAATTAGGGAGAATCACAAAAATAAATAGAGGAGAGATGGTATGTCTCACTTATAGCTGGGGTTGCAGATTTTTTTCTAATTTATTTCCTTATTAGAAAAGATAACAATGGCTGACAGGAGGCTTGTTGTTATACCTCTCTAACGCCATTGCTCAAAAGACTGGTTAAGATATATGAAGAAAATCTAACTGGACTCTAACACCACTTGTAGAATCGGGTACGGCAAGTTAGAGAGGGTGAATGACTTCTTAAAATCCTCTCCCTGGTATTAGCAACACGATACAGTGGAAAAACACAAACTCATAAGCTATACCAAAGCCAAGAGCCAAAGATCACAAAGTCACCCAAGACAAACTATCTCACTAGTCTAACTCACGGCAAGGCGGTTGACTGCTCAACTGGTTTGACCGCAAGTATCACTGGATAGACCAAGATGGGTGGTTAGACTGGGATGGGTAGTCTAACCACTCAAGTCACGGTAGTCTCAGCACTTGCTGAACAGAGGCTAAAATTAGCACAACACGCGACCAAGAAAATTGCTAACTCTTAAACCAACGATCAAAACATGATCAAACTTGGTAAAATCCTTTCTAAGATGTCAGGAACCAATTCTAATCATGGATTAAAGATTAGTGCCAAAGTTCTAACCTTTATCCAATATAAGGAAGGTTACACCAAAAATGGTCAAAAGAGAGAAACCTTGATCTACTCTTGCTCATAAGTCCTTGATGATCTTGGATGGGTTCTCACATGTCATTGCAAGCTAGATCATAGCACAAACTCAAACCAAATGCCCTCAAGATCAAAACCCCAAGATCTCCCCTTTCTTGAGCAAAACCGAGCAATACCCCAAGATCTCCCCTTTCTTGAGCAAAACCGAGCAATAACAAAAACTTTCCATAGAAAGTGGCTAGATGGATGGGATATGTTCTCCAAGAGACATATATCCACCTCTTACATGTCCTGGGCACCAAGAGAGATCAACAGGGGATGATATCCAAACAAGAAAACTAAGCAATTCAAAAGAACAAGGAGGGATCCATGTCACAATTCACTTGGATGAAGTTTGAATGTTCATTTCACTTTGAGGGAAATGTTTTATAGCCACTCCCTTATAGAGGACAGAGCTCTAAGCCTAGAGCACGCACATAAAGTTTTCAACACAAGGAAACCCCAACCTCTCACTCTAACACAAGAGATAATCCATCTCTTAACACACACAAGGGCTTATATAGTGAAGGCTCCTTGTCTCTCACTAAACCCTAGCAACCAACCACACCTAGTGGATGCAGCCACCTACAAATGGGAAAACCCAATAACCCACACATAAACAGGTTATACATATACACACTTGTATACTTTTCAAAGCGCAACTTCCATATGGCTCCAATAGCCCGATAAGACGCTCCATTCACCAAAATGTGACCTAAACCACTTAGACTACCACCGTAGTTTCGTAAACCGCATCTTCACCTTGTATTGTACAATTTCCTCAATTGCCACCCATGCTTCTCCTCTAATCAACCACCACAACGAAGCTCATGATTTCCAATGACTTACCACCAAGATCGTATGCCTGCTCTAAGGATCATCAACACTTTGAATACCCAAGTCCAATGGCACACCATATGCATAACTTGCCTCATCATGATCCTTGCTTTCTCTCATGTTTCTCCACTTGAGATGATGCTCTACCCGAACTTATGTGACCCTCCATGGCCTCAGGGTACCTCTGCTAGCCTCGGCCTTACCACTAACTACAGCAACCACAACCCCCTGCACATCAAAGAATAATCAACCATCCCATGCACAAAGTGACATGCACTTGACTCTCATCAACATAATCGATGCAAACATGCACCACTTGACACCCACATCAAGAATCCCACATTGCATGGACTCCTGACATGACTAACACTTGCACAGGCTCACACCATGACTAACACTTGTATGGACTTTCGCCATGACTAAAACATCCGAAACCAACTCAACTCACTCTATTTCCCATTGGCGCTACGTCGTGAAGAAGCTTCTCTGTACACTCTCAAACAAGCATCTGTAGATTATCTCAACCATTGAGCAATTTGAAGACTTGAAGGCAATGACTGTGGAAGAAGCGATCGACTGCCTCAAGGCGTATGAGGACCGTCTACGTGTTCCGGGCGGTGACAACGATGATGAACATCTTCTCCTAATATGGGCCGAGTGGGAGGCCTGATCGTCAAAGCACGAAGGCGACAGTTTCAACTGCAATGGTGGCCGAAGCCACAAGAATCATAAATTTGACAAGACTAAAGTGAGATGCTACAACTGCAACAACTATGGGTATTTTGCTTCCAAATACCACAAGAAGGAGAAGCAGGCGCTTCTTATTGAGGCCGATGCCGACAATGAACCGGCACTACTGTGAAGCTATCTTGATTTGAGGGGAGATTGTTCGGAATAATCAAGGTTTGTGTGTGCTGCATGTGTGCACGTCGTGAGTGTTAGTTTGCATACTAGTTTTTTATCTAGTCGTTTGCATGTGCGTGCATCCACGACATGGATGCAGGAAAAGTTATCTAGTCGGTTGCATATTTGTTAGCTGAGTTAGTTGCCTTGCATTAGTTGAGTTAGTGGGGCCGCGTCTGGTGCCTTGTGGCGTGTGTTCAGGAGGGAGTTAGCTGCTCTCTCTCCACGCCGTCGCCGCTCTTCCGACGGTATATAAAACTTATGATCTAATTCACAGATGGTTCTATATGTAGAACCGTCTGTGATAATCTGACCGTTGAGCCAATCGATCCTCCTCAACCCAATCCTAGCCAATTGAAATCCACCAACCCTCACCCCACAGATCCCCACGCCAAAAGTTTTCGCACTCACGCCTAGCTCCCTTCCCTATAAATAATAACCAAAACCCAGCCACCTTGCTCTTCTCCTTCTCCTCTTCCTTGTTGTTCTTCCTCTTTGCTATTCTCCTTCTCTCCTCCTTGTTGTCCCTCCTCCTTGTTGTTCTCCTCCTCCTTGACCCTTACCATAATAGCCCGCAGGCGAGGCAGACGCACAAGTCTCTGTGAGGCAAGACACTCAATCAACGCCAACGATGGTGGGCATCAAAGACATCCAGCTCGTGCGTTGCATCAGGGGCGAGAAGGCCTATGCATATTGTTGTTGTTGTGCTAGATGGGATCTCTTTGCTTCTTCTCTGTTCTTGTTGTGCTAGATGGGTAACCTGCTTGTTGTTTTTGGATATTGTAATGGTAGGCTCTAATTTCATTTCTTGTTCTTCTTGTTGCGCGAAATGGATGTTTTATGTTTGTGAAATGAATTGATATGTGAATTGGATGTATACATGTATATATTGATCTGCTTATTTCAGAGGGCATGGCTAGCATTTCCTGAGGCTAGCCAATAAACAGAAATAAATTTAGGGGTAGAAGAGAATAGCACAGACGGATTTTAATTAGAACTGTCTGTGCTAGTAATCACAGATGGTTTTTAATTAAAAACCGGCTGTGCTAGTTGATAATCACAGAAGGTTTTTAGTTAAAAACCGTTTGTGATTATCAACGATCACAGACGGTTCGAAAGCCGTCTGTGATGACCTCGTATCATTACTGAGCCACAAATTCAGACGACTCACAAAATCATCTGTAATGACGTTTCTGAACCGTCTGTAATATGGTTTTCTATAGTAGTGTGGGCCGCGTCTGGTGGCTTGTGGCGTGTGTTCAGGAGGGAGTTAGCTGCTCTCCGCATGGATCAGTGGTTTATTTAACTATGTACTCATTTTAGTTGTTGGGTTAAGAGAACGAGGAAGAGAAAATTGTTGGGAAAGTTGGGCCTGGGCCAGCAGCTTAGACTCATGGTGGGCATCTCATTGTAGTCTATAAATAAAGCGCAATAACCAGTATTTTGTACTCATGCAATTGAAAGCAATAAAGAAGACTAGGAGTTCTCTCTATCTCTCTCAGTGTGTTCAATCTATTATTATGTTTCTATGATTGATTCGATTTGTTCTAAACAGAAAAATCGATCGGACTGATCACCAGCGACGATTTCTCAACAAAAATGACGCAAGTGTGTGTCACAAAACAGACTCTTTACTATGTGCATGTTCTCTTGATTTTCCACTAAGCTCGTGTGAGGGGTCAGTTGCGCCTCGCAAACGTCCTGTGTTCATTTGTGTGTACTCGCATGCGTGATTCCTTCTCCTGGCACTACTAAGTTATGTTTATATACTTATACATGTATAGCCATGTCACGCTACTGATTAATAGAGGTGGGAATGGATGGATATCCAATTATATAAGGGGATCAAACTCAACTAAGGGAAGGGCCATTGTCCAATAATCCAAAACTAGTTCTAACTTCGTAAAATCCAATCCAATCCCCTCAAGTATTTTCTTCATAGAACTGTGAGCCGCTTCTACCATATATCCCAGTCAGTCCAACCAAGCTAGAAATGAATACGTTACACCAGAAACAAATGAATAATTAGTTTCTGTACCATATAGCACTGTTAGCCGTTCCCAGAAATTACTCTATGGCGCGTACCCTCTCCCCTCTCTCGAGTTCTATGCTCCAGGTGCCCTGCTTAGGCTTTCCAAACCTCCGGTATCTACTCTATGGCCCGTAACCACAACTTACGTGTTGACAAATTTATAAGAAATTAAATATGTTTAAGCACAAATCTTAATACAGCTACATCATTCAAAGTTCAGCTGCTAATCGTGTACATACTAAAAACAAACATATTATTACAATACAATGTTATTGTCAAATAGATAGCAGTTTATACGTGCAACATTTAATTAGTTGTGGTTGTCTGCCCAGAACTGCGCTTGGAGCCAGTCCACAGTTTTCTTGTCCACCTGAAACGCCTTAGCCAAAACATCATCTGAGATTGGTGGCTTTGACCCGAACACAGCGTTGGCAATGGTGATGGCCCCAGGATTTTGGCTGCTAAGTGCAGCAATTGCAACTGCTGGCATGTGAGGGTTGGGGTTGAATTGGAAGTGGATGAGCCCCTCAGGGAACACGAACACGTCACCTTTGTTGAGCACCTTGGAGAAGAGCTTGTTGTCTTGGTTGGACGTGACGAAGCCAACATAGAGTGTGCCCTCAAGCACGGTGAGGATCTCCGTGGCGCGAGGGTGGGTGTGCGGTGGGTTCTCGCCTAAGGGTGCATAGTCGATGCGCGCTAGGGAGATGCCTAGTGTGTTAAGGCCAGGAATCCGCATGACATTGATCAAGGTGACGTTGGACCCAACCTTGCTCATCTTGGTGTCCCTAGGCATGTCAAGTTTGGCTGCCATGAAGAAGTCCTCCGCTTTCACATCCTTTGGGTCTTTGCAAACGAATCCATTAACAAACACTGCATCCAAGAAGCAGTAATATACACACACAGAGGTCAGAATTAGTTATTTCAAAACATATTGTTTATACGCTTGAGAACTGATGCAAGTGCCAGAACTGAGAATCGATCCAGATATAATCTGATTCAAGAACCACATACCATGCGAGTCCTTGTCGACGACACAGAAGTCTTGAGAGGGCTCGGATCGGAAGCAATGGCCTGCGATGAGACCAATGCAAGTATAGCAGTGAGGAGAAGGAAGTAGGAGGTGGAGGAGGCCATTTGCTCTACCACAGATGCTGTCTACTTGTTTAAGCTCTGTAGTTGTTATGCTTTGGCCATGGTGGGGGATACATGGATGATATATATAGCTTTCTGCAGCGTCTGAATGCAGGTGTTTTTATGAACAAGTCAAGAATGAAGGTTCACTAGATTGAAATTGTCTTCTCATGGTGCGTGCATCGCCAAGCTAGCGATCGACTATTTAATTGATTCGATCGACTCAGTCAAGCTTCTTGGATGCCAATATATATTTAACGAAAACAGAGGGTAGTTTGATAATATTTATTTGATGTTTGTCATGCATGACATTGATGCATGGTTAGTTGCGTGAGGGTAGCTATATACATGGATGATATATATAGCTTTCTGCAGCGTCTAAACAACAGTTGCAATCTGCTCATTGTCTTCGATCAGCTTGTTCATGCATGCATGAGTATTAGCGTCATCCATCATGAAATATCACATCCGGTCACTTAAAAGTACGTGGTCACCATCAAATCCTGATGGTGAAACAAAAATCAATCCAAATTACTAAGCCCATATATGACCACGTCAGGTTAGTTAGCTAGCACACATATGAAAAAGGGAAAACGTGAGGAAGTGTACGTAGCAAAGTTGATCGATTCCAGATAATATAATATTGCTAGTAGTCGGCTCATTCTACTTGCTTAATGACCGTTTCTATCAGGTCATACTTTCTTCTTGACTTGTTCATCATAACTTTGCCTACTCTGGGCCAGTTCTTTTTGGCTGCGGCTTGTGGCTTTTGGGCTATTTTTTGCAGAGGAGATGTTGGGCTGTTCTTTTTTGGCTTTTGGTTTTAGCTTTTTGTATTTTTACTATAACTAGCTTTTAAATAGATTGTCTTTTTAAGATGGGGTCACTAGTTAATTGTAGTACATACTGCACCAATCTCATTTATATCGGCAAAACCGTCTGTGATATTCCAGATTATCACAGCCGGTTTTTAAATATAAACCGTCTGTGATATTCCAGTATCACAGACGGTTTTTATTATAAAACTGTCTGTGATAATCCGAATAGGTATTTATTGCGCCGGTCAGAACCGCACTGTCTTCATTTCGATTCAAATCTAGCAGGTGCTGCAGCTGGAGGCGGCAATGCTTTTTGGCCATTTATTTGGTGGGAGGAGGCTTATTTGGCAGGACCGCTAGCTTTGAAGATTCATCAAGTTCTTGGTTGCCCTAGATATGGTTAGTAATGTAATTTGTTTTTCGTTGCATCAAATTAAAATTAGATCTAGCTAATTTTTTGTGACTGTTATATATATACTTTGAAGATCTAGCTAATTTAGATTTAGCTAGCCTCAATGCATGTGGTATATATGTAGTAATAATTAATTAATTTATTTTTTAATACTAAGTTGTTATATATGTGCATAATATACGACCGAAGCTGGATGTATACTACAAACCGTGTCAGTGAAGAGTACATTAATGACGTGTCTGCTTTTACAAGAGCTGCCGAGGAGGATATGTTGAATAATGGGTGGAATATATGTATTGTCCATACACTGACTGCGAGAATTTAAAGATATTTAAGAATCGAGCGCAGATTGAAGCGCACTTGATTCGGAGGGGTTTCAAAAAGGGGTATACGTGTTGGACCAATCATGGCGAAGTCAATGATATGCCACCGGATGACATCGTCCGTGAAGTCAATGATATGTCGTCGGATGATAATTGTGGTTCGGATTCGGATAGGCTGCACGATGACAATCTGGATCGGATGCTTCGTGATGTAGAAAAGAACTATGATGAGAGAGAGTATATTAAATTCCGAGGCTTGATGGAGGACTCAGAGAAACCTTTGTTCACATGCTGCAGGTCAAAGTACACGAAGTTGTCAGCTGTGCTTGAACTCCTGAAATTGAAGGCAAGCAACGGTTGGTCTGACAAGAGTTTCACGGTGCTGCTAGGTCTTTTAGCGGACATGCTTCCGGAGGAAAATTAGTTGCATAAAACCACGTATAAAGCCAAGAAGGTTCTTTGTCCATTGGGAATGGAAATAGAAAGAATACATGCATATCCGAACGACTGTATCCTCTACCGTAAAGAGTATGCAAACATGCATGTCTGTCCGGTGTGCAACGCATCCCGATACAAACGTAACAATCAATCAGATGATGATGGCGAGGGAACAGAGGTGAAGAAAGAACCTCCTGCAAAGGTGGCATGGTATCTTCCTATAATTCCCCGTTTGAAGTAGTTTTTTGCGAATCCAAAGGAGGCAAAACTGCTGCGTTGGCACTCGGAGGAGCGCAAGAAGGATGGAATGCTGAGACACCTTGCTGATTCCAGCCAGTGGAGAAACATCGATAGGAGTTTTGCAGATTTCAGTGCAGAACCGAGGAATATAAGGTTTGGATTGATTACAGATGGAATGAATCCTTTCAGTAGCATGAGCAGCCGACATAGCATTTGGCCCGTGACTCTATGCATCTACAACCTTCCTCCTTGGTTGTGTATGAAGCGAAAGTATATTTTGCTATCGATACTTATCCAAGGGCCAAAGCTACCTAAGAATGATATTGATGTGTACCTAGCACCGTTGGTGGAAGATCTAAAAGTACAGTGGAACGAAGGGGTATATGTATGGGATGCTTACAAACTAGAGAACTTCACTTTGCGGTCCTTATTGTTCTGCACCATAAATGATTATCCTGCCCTTGCTAACCTGTCGGGCCAGAGTACAAAATGTGCCAAAGCTTGTACTCACTGCTTAGATGGTACCGAGAGTGTGTGGCTGAAACACTCACGCAAACAGTGTACATGCGTCACCGCCGATTCCTTCGGAGGGCTCACCCATACCACAAGATGAAGAAACAATTTGACAGAGAGAAGGAGGACGGTTCAGTTCCAAGGCATTTAAGCGGAAAAGAGGTTTATAATATGGTTAAGGATTTAGATATTGTCCTTGAAAAGGGACGTAAATTGAGGGTTCGTAAGAAGAACATATGGAAGAAGAGATCAATATTTTGGAACTTACCTTATTGGGAGTATCTAGATGTTCGACACTGCATCGACGTTATGCACATAGAAAAGAATGTATATGACATCTTGATTGGTCTCTTACTGAACATTCGTGACAAAACAAAGGACGACGTCAACGCACGACTTGACTTGGCTGATATGGACATCAGGCCTGAGTTAGCACTGATAGGAACACATTTGGACGAACGTACCTCCCCCTGCGTGTTACACTCTGTCCAAGGCCGAGAAAACTGAACTGTGCCAGTGCTTGCATGGTGTCAAAGTTCTGTCTAGTTATCCAGCAACGTGAAGAAACTTGTTTTGATGCAAGATTTGAAGTTAAATGGCATGAAGTCTCATGATTGTCATGTGGTGATGATACAGATGCTCCCTATTGCAATTAGAAATATTTTTCCGATCAAAGTCCGAGAGACAATCGTAAGGCTATGTTATTTCTTTAGCATAATTGCTCAGAAGGTCATCGACCCCGAAGGACTAGATGCTCTGCAGGACGAGGTGGTGATGAATCTGTCATCTTGAGATGTATTTCCCTCCTTCATTTTTTTGATATCATGGTCCATCTCATTGTTCATGTTGTGTGGGAGATAAAAATATGCGGGCCCGTATTCCTACATAGCATGTACCCGTTTGAGAGGTTTATGGGAATTCTCAAGTCCTATAGACGGAATCGATCTCGGCCGGAGGGCAACATCGTCGAAGGTTATGCAAGCGAAGAGGTCGTTGAGTTTTGTGTCAATTATATGGCTCAGATTGAACCGATAGGTGTGCCTCAATCTCGTCATGAGGGGAGGCTCAAGGGTATCGAAACTATCGGAAGGAAAGCAATCACTCCAGATATGGATGCGTATGCTCAAGCCCATTTCACGATCTTGTAACACATGATTGAAGTGGCCACTTATGTCGACTCAAGCACAAGGATGTGCTTGACAACAAAATCCGAGCGACCGGATGTTTGGATCATGAGACAACACAACAGTCGGTTCAACCAATGGTTGAAGGAGCAAATCACTAGGAGCTCGTCAAGTAAGATGCTAACATGGTTGGCAAAAGGGCCAACATTTACAGTTGTGACATGGTAAGGATATGACATAAATGGGTACACATTCTATACACATGCTCAGGATTTAAAGAGCACTAACCAGAACATCGGTGTCCGCATAGATGCGTTCAGTACCGATGGGTTGAGAAATTCGTACTATAGATTCGTAAAAGAGATTTGAGAGCTCGACTACGTGGTTTTGAAGATCCCCTTATTACACTGCCGCTGGGTGCATCTCCCACGGGTGAAGGTTGACAAGTACGGTGTCACAACCGTGGACCTCCAACGTGTCAGGAACAAAGACGAACCATTCGTACTCGCCAACCAAGTTGTTCAAGTTTTCTATATAACCGATCCGGCAAATAAGAAACGCCATGTAGTTCTTCATAGAAAAAGGAGAATTGTCGGAGTAGAGAATGTAGTTGACGAGGAAGAATACAATCAATTTGACGAGTTACTTCCTTTTGCAAATGGCATAAGGGTTGACGACGAACAACGTGTGAAACTAGTTACGCACGTATTGATCATCATGAAGGGCTAATTTTTAAAGGAAATAAGCAAATGGAATAAGAATGTGAGACATATATGTGGGCATTTGCATTTATGTATATAGCAATGCATGTGTGTGATGTATTTATGAATTTGCATTTATGTATACGTGAAAATATGTGATATATAGGTAAATTTTGAGAATGAGTCATACAAATGTATCTCTATGTTCGTTGGGCTATTGTAAAGAAATACTCTGTGAGGTCTTACTGAATGCTAGTTGGTGTAGTTATATTAATAACTACAGCCGGGAGGAGGCTTATCATAGACGGTTTTCCGTTTAGAACCGTCTGTGACATTTATTATCACTATCTATGATTATCAACTATCGCGAAGGTTTTAGTTACAAACCATCTGTGATTATCACTATCACAGATGGTTTTTAGTTACAAACCGTCTGTGATTATCAGCAATCACAGACGATTTTTAGTTACAAACCGTCTGTGATTATCACCTATCACAGACGGTTTTTACTTACAAACCGTCTGTGATATTTACACCACAGACGGTTCGAAGACCGTCTATGATAACCTTTGATTATCACTGACCCGTAAATTCAGACGGTTCGAAAACCGTCTGTGATGACATTTTTGAACCATCTGTAATACGATTTTCTATAGTAGTGGAAGTGGAGAGCAAAGATGATGATAACACAATGCCACAGGCAAGCGACTAGAGGTGAAACATGTACGGCAAGCTATTATCTAAGGTTTTGGATAATAGATATGAACACAATCCCCATTAAAGTCTACTAAGTGGAGGTATGGACGAGACACCACTAGAGAATAGCCTTGATTCCACCATCTTCTTCTCCATCTAGTCTAGACACGGCGTAGTAGGTGTCTGGTCTTGATCCGATGGCTCTAAGTTATTTTAGTGAGCGAGGTGAGAACAAACAACCATGCTCCATGAGCTAACACACATAATGCAATATTATAGATTCAAGGCTTAACAAAGGAAGGCTTAGATAATTTTATTTGCTAAATGCCAAGATTGAATTATAGTAAGTAGAAATCCTGCGACTTAGCATTTTAACCAAACCATGTTTGTAAAGAGTGTGAAAGAATGTATTAGTAATAGTAGTGCAAGTTGCATCCATCTATTACATATTCCATCCATCATATGCTATTTTGTTACAATGGTTTTATCAACCCATTATACTCATTGGGTTCTATCCACATAGGGGGAATCAAACTAGTGTTCTATCCATCCGTCATGTTTTTCATCCCAAACACAAAGATTCTTTTGTAAAAGAGATACTAACTCGAGTATGTTTTTCATGAGCTGGCATCAGCATTTGATATCTGCAACACGTCGTGCTGGACCAATTTTTTGTTCAACTCCCAAGCAAATCAATACAAGATACATGTTTTTCATGCTAATCGTGTACGTACTAAAAACAAACATATTATTACAATACAATGTTATTGTCAAATAGATAGCAGGTAATACGTGCAGCATTTAATTAATTGTGGTTGTCCGCCGAAGCGAGCTTGGAGCCAGTCCACGCTTTTCTTGTCCACCAAACGCCTTAGCCAAAACATCATCCGAGATTGGTGGCTTTGACCGAACACAGCGTTGGCAATGGTGATGGCCCCAGATTTTGGTCGCTAAGTGCAGCAATTGCAACCGCCGCACGTGAGGGTTGGGGTTGAATTGAAGTGGATGAGCCCTCGGGGAACACGAACACGCCACCTTTGTTGAGCACCTTGGAGAAGAGCTTGTTGTCTTGGTTGGACGTGACGAAGCCAACATAGAGTGTGCCCTCAAGCACGGTGAGGATCTCCGTGGCGCGAGGGTGGGTGTGCGGTGGGTTCTCGCCTAAGGGTGCATAGTCGATGCGCGCTAGGGAGATGCCTAGTGTGTTAAGGCCAGGAATCCGCATGACATTGATCAAGGTGACGTTGGACCCAACCTTGCTCATCTTGGTGTCCCTAGGCATGTCAAGTTTGGCTGCCATGAAGAAGTCCTCCGCTTTCACATCCTTTGGGTCTTTGCAAACGAATCCATTAACAAACACTGCATCCAAGAAGCAGTAATATACACACACAGAGGTCAGAATTAGTTATTTCAAAACATATTGTTTATACGCTTGAGAACTGATGCAAGTGCCAGAACTGAGAATCGATCCAGATATAATCTGATTCAAGAACCACATACCATGCGAGTCCTTGTCGACGACACAGAAGTCTTGGAGAGGGCTCGGATCGGAAGCAATGGCCTGCGATGAGACCAATGCAAGTATAGCAGTGAGGAGAAGGAAGTAGGAGGTGGAGGAGGCCATTTGCTCTACCACAGATGCTGTCTACTTGTTTAAGCTCTGTAGTTGTTATGCTTTGGCCATGGTGGGGGATACATGGATGATATATATAGCTTTCTGCAGCGTCTGAATGCAGGTGTTTTTATGAACAAGTCAAGAATGAAGGTTCACTAGATTGAAATTGTCTTCTCATGGTGCGTGCATCGCCAAGCTAGCGATCGACTATTTAATTGATTCGATCGACTCAGTCAAGCTTCTTGGATGCCAATATATATTTAACGAAAACAGAGGGTAGTTTGATAATATTTATTTGATGTTTGTCATGCATGACATTGATGCATGGTTAGTTGCGTGAGGGTAGCTATATACATGGATGATATATATAGCTTTCTGCAGCGTCTAAACAACAGTTGCAATCTGCTCATTGTCTTCGATCAGCTTGTTCATGCATGCATGAGTATTAGCGTCATCCATCATGAAATATCACATCCGGTCACTTAAAAGTACGTGGTCACCATCAAATCCTGATGGTGAAACAAAAATCAATCCAAATTACTAAGCCCATATATGACCACGTCAGGTTAGTTAGCTAGCACACATATGAAAAAGGGAAAACGTGAGGAAGTGTACGTAGCAAAGTTGATCGATTCCAGATAATATAATATTGCTAGTAGTCGGCTCATTCTACTTGCTTAATGACCGTTTCTATCAGGTCATACTTTCTTCTTGACTTGTTCGCATCCTCACCAAATTTATGTATACACGTCCACTCTGACTGTGGGCATATAGCTGTTCGAATAATTTTCACTGTGCAGAGATCATGTAAGGTTCCTCACGTATTGTTCCAGCTAGGCTTCATGTCTTTTGTCTACCATCAAAGGTGATGGTTAGAAGGAAGTAGATTGCAATTGCTGCAGTAGAATTTGATCACTATATATTCAGTATATTAACAAGATATCAGCTTTACGTTTCTCTTTTAATAGAGGATTTCTATTACAAGAAATCAACATGTACCGTGTGAAGGTGGTAGACGACAGCTAGCTACCCTTTGACCACTACCAGAGGCTGGAAAGATCCAGCGAGTGCCAAAAACACTTGGTAGAGAACCTAAAACACACGGCGGCCTTTAACTGTGAGCCCCCGGATTATATTTATCGCATCGAATCACACCAGACATTTATATTACATAACAAAGTTTAAATAACTTATACCGGGTAAAATTTTACATAGCGAGCCGATCAGGCTAAACAATACATGATGATAACACAATGCCACAGGCAAGCGCCTAGAGGTGAAACATGTACGGCAAGCTACAATCCAAGGTTTTGGATAATAGATATGAACACAATCCCCATCAAAGCCTGCTATGTGGAGGTATGGATGAGACACCACTAGACGCGGTGTAGTAGGTGTACGGGTCTTGATCCGATGGCTCTAAGTTATTTTAGTGAGCGAGGGTGAGCACAAACAACCATGCTCCGTGAGCTAACACACATAATGCAATATTATAGATTCAAGGCTTAATAAAGGAAGGCTCAGATAATTTTATTTGCTAAATTTCAAGATTGAATTATAGTAAGTAGAAGTCCTGAGACGTAACATTTTAACCAAACCATGTCTGTAAAGAGTGTGAAAGAATGTATTAGTAATAGCAGTGGAAGTTTCATCCACCTATTACATGTTCCATCCATCATATGCTATTTTGTTACAATGGTTCTATCAACCCATTATGTGTCTGTTCTTCTTGGATGCGGCTTATGGCTTTTGGCTGAAATTTTTGAATTTTGGCTGTTTACGGTACAGATTACGGAGAGACCGATACTCACTTACAATTTTGGCTGATACAGATATTGGGCTTTTAACGTGTACTACGTTTAACTTGTAGACCCCGACTTGAGAAAATACTCTATTTAAAAGTTTGGTACTGTAGCAGAAGCCAAAAGCCGTCCAGCTTCTTGACTGCCAAACAGGCCCTATACTCATTGGGTTCTATCCACATAGGGGGAATCAAACTAGTGTTCTATCCATCCGTCATGTTTTTCATCCCAAACACAAAGATTCTTTTGTAAAAGAGATACTAACTCGAGTAATTTTTCATTCCCACTCCGACTGTGGACATAGCGGTTCGAATAGTTTTCACTGTGCAAAGGTCATGTAAGGTTCCTCACGTAATGTTCCGGCTAGGCTTCATGTATTTTGTCTACCATCCTGTTATATCTCTTTCTCATGTCTGCTTCCTTCTTCCATCTGTTCCTACTTCTCCCTCCAATCGTCTCTCTCTTGAAGCACAAAGAGCGGCGGCCGGAAGGGGTGCACGATGGGGAGCCAACGCGGTGGGCCAGGGCGAAGCGCCAGAGAATGGTGGTTCGCTCAGGGTGATGCGCTGGCCGAGCAACTCATGGCCATTGGCGAAGCGGCCGAAGGCGGCGCGACAGCGCCATGGCCATCGGCGGCGTCCGGCGAGCGGTCGGTGGCGATGGGCGGCGACGGCGGCAGCGGCACCATGGTGAGCGGCGCGCGGCAGCCGCGATGGCGGCACCGGCGCCATGCGCGGCGGCAACGCAGCGGCCGGTGGCTACTAGGGAAGGCGCCGGCAGTCTCGCCGGCGGCGGCGACGCTGTTCGGCGTGGTGGTGGTGCGGCGATCGGGCATTACGGCGGTGCGGCGGCGGCGGGGTGGCGGCATGGCGGCAAAGGCGCGATGGCGGCATAGGCGGGTCGACGGCGGCGCAGCTTGGGCGACGGCCGGCCGGTGGTGATGGTGGTGGCCGGAGCGGCCATTGCTATCATTTTTCACGATCACGTGTTGGTCAATCAGTTGTGCAACCGAACCACACATTCACACGGTAGTCTGTTGGTTCGCGCAGTGCGTCGTCGTTTTTTGGCCTAACGTCGTTCGCTTGACCGAACGATGCTTAGCACAGCGAAATCCTAGCGAACACGATTCTTTTTGGCCGAATGATCTCTTCATGTTCTTCCACCATTTTATCATAACTCTCATCCGATTCACTTCCGTTCCATCATGTAGGTTCGCGCGCAGCTGTTGAGGAGCGTTAAATGCTGTTGTGCATCCCGCCTTCGTAGCTTGCCCGTCGAGCGTTCTCAAGGCAAGTACTTCGCGGCCGTAACCTTTCTGTTTAGCATATCATGTGCTTCAGATTATTTGTCATCTAGTCATTGAGTATAAGGATCATATCACTTGGCTAATATGGTATCGCTAAATCACATCACTAAAGTTACCAGTCCAATTTTATGTCACTAAAGTTACCTGGCTACTAGCGTATCACTAAAGCTTATCTGGTCAATATTATATCACTAGTTCTGTCTGGTTACTATCATATCATTCACATTTTATTTTTTATAGACATTTAATATTGCATGTGTGCCATGATGTTCTAGGTTATTTTATTTGTACCTCCTACCTTGTTAATTAGGATGTTCAGTTAAAATGTTCTAGAGTTCATGCTTCTAATTAGTGTTTTAGAATCTATGGTTAAATAGTTAATGGGGGTAGCATATGAGCATCTTTTAACTTAGATTAATTATTGACACTTCTTTGATATTAGGACTGCTATGTTTTAGTTTTCTAATATTATGTTGCAGTAATTGTATGATGTTGTATTTGAGCCATGAAGGATGTATGTATTAAACCTGTTAATCTGACTAATAATCACTTATCACATAATAAAACTTGATTGGTTGATAACCTTGTGTGAGCTACATTATAATACCTCTTTAGGTTGATTACTATATCACTATCATCTTAATATTATTCCACATCGCGCTCATATCAGAAACTATGTCTTTCTATTTTCAACCCTATCACATCTTTTCACTTCTTATAACTGTATTATAGCCTTATCCTCGCCATCTCTTAGTTATCTTAATTTTGTTCTATATAATTTATCCATGATGTATCGGTTACCTTATCACCTAGTATCACCAATCCTGTCTCTCTGGTCTATTTGTATTAAATCACTACCCTCATAATTTTACCTTAATTCATTCATGACTCCCTAACTATATCATGGATAATTCGCTAAATAAAGAACTAAGGGTTATCACGCCGGGACTACCCACATATAGGGTTCATTTCTACCCAACCCGGTAATGTACGGAGGGCCGTACATTCTCGTTACATAGGATATTACACCCCGTCTGCGGTAATACAGTCGAGGACAAGTTTGTGCCTGGCTATACTCGTATAACCGGGTATGTGGGATGAGGTCGCCGGCACCCTTGCTATAACTTGCTATAACTTGTCACATGATAACTATCTTTAATACACAGCCTACATGATATCCATCTCCCATTTATGACAGTATCTCTGATATTAGTTATTTGTTGCTTTCATCTTGTACCAGTTGTTTACTTGTGATGCTTGTCCTTTATTTCACGTGATTGCATTACTTGTCTTTACTCTTGTGTTGCGATCGTTGTTGGGTACTTGTTGAGATTTTTAAATCTCATGCTTGCTCTTTTCAGTCTCAGGTAAAAGGCCAGTGGAGTGATAGCATTATGCATGGGTGGGAGCACTCGAGTTTTTAGCATTGTGGTTTGCCATTGTTTTGTTGTTTCGTTCGTTTTTTATTTGGTTAGAAGTAGACCGGTCCTATGTTTTAAACATTTATTCCAGCTTCCGTTGGTTTTCTATTTAAGTGTTAATAAAGTTTTAAACTCCTTGTGATTTCTTTTGTTGTTCTTATTTATTCTTCACTTTGGCAATGATGTTCCATAGTAGTATCCCATATGGTTATGTGGGGTGCTACATAACCTCTCCCCTCTCTCGAGTTCTATGCTCCAGTTGCCCTGCTCAGGCTTTTCGGAGCTCCGGTATCTACTCTATGGCCCGCAACCACAACTTACATGATGACAAATTTATAAGAAATTAATTATGTTTAAACAGAAATCTTAATATAGCTACATCATTCAAAGTTCAGCTGGCATCAGCATTTGCTGTCTGCAACACGGCGTGATGGACCAATTGTTTATTCAACTCCCAAGCAAATCAACACATGATACATGTTTTCATGCTAATCGCATACGTACTAAAAACAAACATATTATTACAATACAATGTTATTGTCAAATAGATAGAAATTAATACGTGCAACATTTAATTAGTTATGGTTGTCTGCCCAGAACTGATATGCCACCGGATGACATCGTCCGTGAAGTCAATGATATGTCGTCGGATGATAATTGTGGTTCGGATTCGGATAGGCTGCACGATGATAATCTGGATCGGATGCTTCGTGATGTAGAAAAGAACTATGATGAGAGAGAGTATATTAAATTCTGAGGCTTGATGGAGGACTCAGAGAAACCTTTGTTCACATGCTGCAGGTCAAAGTACACGAAGTTGTCAGCTGTGCTTGAACTCTTGAAATTGAAGGCAAGCAACGGTTGGTCTGACAAGAGTTTCACGGTGCTGCTAGGTCTTTTAGCGGACATGCTTCCGGAGGAAAATTAGTTGCATAAAACCACGTATAAAGCCAAGAAGGTTCTTTGTCCATTGGGAATGGAAATAGAAAGAATACATGCATATCCGAACGACTGTATCCTCTACCGTAAAGAGTATGCAAACATGCATGTCGTCGTCTGTGCAACGCTTCCCGATACAAACGTAACAATCAATCAGATGATGATGGCGAGGGAACAGAGGTGAAGAAAGAACCTCCTACAAAGGTGGCATGGTATCTTCCTATAATTCCCCGTTTGAAGCAGTTTTTTGCGAATCCAAAGCAGGCAAAACTGCTATGTTGGCACTCGGAGGAGCGCAAGAAGGATGGAATGCTGAGACACCTTGCTGATTCCAGCCAGTGGAGAAACATCGATTGGAGTTTTGCAGATTTCGGTGCAGAACCGAGGAATATAAGGTTTGGATTGATTACAGATGGAATGAATCCTTTCAGTAGCATGAGCAGCCGACATAGCACTTGGCCCGTGACTCTATGCATCTACAGCCTTCCTCCTTGGTTATGTATGAAGTGAAAGTATATTTTGCTATCGATACTTATCCAAGGGCCAAAGCTACCTAAGAATGATATTGATGTGTACCTAGCACCGTTGGTGGAAGATCTAAAAGTACTGTGGAACGAAGGGGTATATGTATGGGATGCATACAAACGAGAGAACTTCACTTTGCGGTCCTTATTGTTCTGCACCATAAATGATTATCCTGCCCTTGCTAACCTGTCGGGCCAGAGTACAAAATGTGCCAAAGCTTGTACTCACTGCTTAGATGGTACCGAGAGTGTGTGGCTGAAACACTCACGAAAACAGTGTGCATGCGTCACCGCCGATTCCTTCGGAGGGCTCACCCATACGACAAGATGAAGAAACAATTTGACGGAGAGAAGGAGGACGGTTCAGTTCCAAGGCATTTAAGCGGAAAAGAGGTTTATAATATGGTTAAGGATTTAGATGTTGTCCTCGAAAAGGGACGTAAATTGAGGGTTCGTAAGAAGAACATATGGAAGAAGAGATCAATATTTTGGAACTTACCTTATTGGGAGTATCTAGATGTTCGACACTGCATCGACGTTATGCACGTAGAAAAGAATGTATATGACATCTTGATTGGTCTCTTACTGTAGGACCGGATGAGGCAACAGAGGGGGGGGTGAATGGTGCCCATAAATATTTCCTCTAAATATTCACATATTCCTTATTCTCCAATAGCTACAAAGCTATGAAGATCCAAGATATGAGGTCTAGTAGAAGACAGAGGAATTCAGACTATCTAATGACCAAATCAGAGCACTGTGTGGTTAGATTACGACCACTTGGCGGAAGCTCAAACGTAGTCGAATACATCCACTCCGCAGAGACAGGACTGTCGGTAACAGGCGATGTTTGTTGGGAAGACAACGTGGTCTAGACCGACACCATGGTCGAAACCGACAACTTGGTTGATAGCCTGTACAGTGGTCGTAACTTTGACCACTCGACCGAAGAGCATCTTGGTAGGCAATCGATGATCAAACAGAATTCAATGAAGTCGATAGCCACCAAAACAAGACTGACAAGATCGAAAGATGAGTCCGGTCGGAACCGTCGTGATCGTAAGCCAATGGCATGGTCGTACGATCAACATGGTCGAAGACCGACTTGCACCTATAACCGACTGCGGTCGCAGACACCTCATGAGACCGTGGGGGCACACGACTACGAGATCTACGACCATCAAGCACTCGGAAATCAGTGCAAAAGAAGGCAGATGATCTATGTCTTTGCTGGTCGAAAATCAGAGAAGAGCAGAAGGCCAAGACTTCGTGATCGCAAGTAAATACTGTGTTGTCGAAACGAGAAGCAGATAACCCGATGGTCGATATGCGCACACACCAAGATCACGTGGTCGAAGCTCGAACAGAGCCGCTCCATGCGCACGACCGCAAAGACCAAAACCCAGATAACTTGCAAATCTTCAAACGAAATGAGGAGATATTTTAACCACAAAGATTCACATCCTCGGAAGAGAAATCACCTAGTAAAACTAAAGTCTTTGCAATGGTCGGCTAGAACGACACGGTCAAAACCGAAAGCGAGAACCTGAGGCGCATGACCGAGAGACACAAAATTTCTCCGATTCGACCTTGTCTCTGGAATGAATCGCCAAATTGCCTTGAGCCGATTCTCTGCTCGAGCAAATCAAATATAAGCCAACTCTCAAAGGAAATACGTATGAACGAAAATGAAGAGATGGCAAATAAATCAATGAAAACATCTCAAGAACGACCTCTCAACCCAGATCACAAACACGCACCCATCTCATAGATAAACTCTAACAAGTACAGAGAGATGAGTCCTCTCAAATCATAACACGGAGGTTTCGCAACCACTCCCCCGGGAGGACAAGCTCTAGCCCTAGAGCACACACACAGATACACTCCCAAGGGAGGGAGAGGCGGGCGCCTCCACGGCCTAGCCGACCAACTCACTCGTAACACTTGCCTCCCTCTCCCTTTATAGCCTCACACTGAGACTAACCCTAATGGATCCATCCATTAGTCCATACTGGGATAACCCGTAAACCCCACCTAACACCGGTTTTAATACTCACTTTGCCCGCTAACTCAAATGCTTTGCCCGCTATCCCAACAGACCGCACTTTGCCCGTTAGCCAACAGAATCCATCGCCAGCAGAGACACGACTTCCTTTGCGCCTTTGGCCATTTCTCCAAAATGCCACTCCGCCTTCCGGAAGCTTCCTCCACCGCTTTGTTGTCCATCTTTGTCACCCACCGGCACGACACGTCCTCTTCGGCTTTTCCACGTCGCTCGACCTCAACAACTCCCTTGTCTAGTCCCGACCTCCTAAGCCTCACCAAGACTGCTCTGTGATCATGCAACCGACCGATCGGACCTCCGACTCCTCCAGAGTCTAGTCTCGGTCTATTCCACCGCACACGACCGCACCCAACCTCCTGACCGTCTGGACCTTAGCTCCTCCCTGAGCCTAGTCCCGGTCCTCCTCGTTGTTGCCCGTCGTGCTCAGCTCTGGCAGTTCAGCCGGTTCCTCGTCTCCCGGCCGCAACCACCTCACCACCTCGATCATCTTGGCGCCTCCGACCGTCGGACCTCAACACCTCCGTGCCTAGTCCCGGTCCTCCCACGCTCACCATGAAATAGCTCAAGTCCCGCAGACCACACAGACAAGCAAACCGTCACATAGCACCGCCAATGCACATGCACCATCAATCGGCACAAGTAACACAGCAGACAACAGTGGTCAGAAATCCCTACGACCACTCAAAGGCACAAGACAAGAAGTGGTCGAAACCCTGGAAGACTTCCCTGCTTCCTTCGACCACACAGCAAGTCATCACGGCAGCCTCAAAGCTCGCTATGACCACCGCTCAAACAGAGAACCCAAACTCTGCACAGCTCAACAGAGCTCACACCTTTTCCTCAGAAAATAGACATTGACAAACCCTGTCAAGAAGAAGAACCAACAAGTCCACAAGGTCGACAACATCACCAGAAACCCAACCGACCGATTCCCACCATAATCGGACACCATATGTGCCCACACGACCGGTTTTAATGAGCTCCATCGACCACGGTCAGACATCCGCTAACGTGGTCGAAACAGCGAGCGCCCAACGTGATCGAACGCCCGATCGTCACAACGTGGTCGTAGCACACCCAATCGCCAAAGTGGTCGAACGCCAGGCGATACAACGTGGTCGTAGACCCAAGTCACGATCGCCGACCACGCTCAAACCCGCGCTAACGTGGTCGATGCGCGATCACAATCGTGGTCAAGCTTGAGCGCCACAACGTGGTCGACTTACCGAAGCGCCGACCACCGACCACGACCAACGCGGTCGAAACTTCACAACGTGGTCGTAGATGGCCCTAGAGACCTCTGACCACGGCCAACGTAGTCGTAGAGACCACAACGTGGTCGTACGCTACCTCCTGGTTATCGATATCACCAACGTGGTCGTGTAGCCTTCCGACCACGGTCATAGTACTCGAACGCCTCCCGGCCAGCAACGTGGTCGTATAACCTATCGACCACGACCAACGTGGTCGTATGAGCTTCCGATCACTCGTACGCTGCTCGACCGCAACCCGATACTCAGCAACGTGGTCGTACGCTACCCGATAGACTTCGATCACGCTCAAACATGGTCGTACACCACCCTACCGCAACCGAAGGCACTCAACGTGGTCGCACGCACGAACGGTTTCACCACGACCAAATGTGGTCAAATGAGCTCGGTAAATTTCCGACTACGCTCAAAATGATCAGACAACACAGGGACAAGTCGTATACCGACTTCATTTCGCCCGAGTTAAGACTTTGCAATAAAAGCCCAAAACAAACTCAATTTTCCTTCAAACAACAGTCAAATACTCATCACAAAGATGGGATCATCTCCACATGATCTCTCAATCTCCCCTTGATGAGTATATTGACAAACACCAAAAATATGAAGTTGAGTTTGTAGAAGCCGACATGGTCCAAGGAAAGAAAATGAAATTATGACCATGTCGACAGAAGGAATACTAGAGCAACACATAAAGAGCAAATTGATCTCCAAAGCTCTAGCAGGATCCCAGAATTTCAATCTATTCTCCCCCTTTTGGCAATAAACACATCAAGTATGCAAGAGAGAGAATAAGTCATGATGAAGGATGAAATGGCTGATTTGATTATTCAAAGTATGCGAGCCATGAGAATTATCCAAATGACCAAAATGTATTACACCAAGCCATAACATACAAGTATGCTACAAGGATCATGACTACGTATGTAAAGTGAAGCTAAGCAAAATAAGGTATAATCTGAATTTTAATTGAAGTGCTTAGCAAGTCAAGTCAAACAAGATTTTAGTCTAGCTAATGATATCCACAAATGATGCAAGCCATGTCAATAATCTAAATGGAATCAAGAAGCTAGTGTTGAGCAAACTAGAGTGCTATTTGTTCAAGAATGATACAATTGTTGAAGTACATTGAACATTTTTAGCAATTGAGCACATTTGATATTTTTCTTTAGAGATCACATGGTTGTTTTCAACCATCTTTTTATTCAGCCATGTGCTAGACCTCAAGCCTTATGCGATCATTCCAAGCGAGAAGCTTAAGGAAATGATCTTGGTCATCCAAAACTCCCCTGAGTTCATGCCTTGTGCAATGGCAAGCCGTCTCATGAGAAAGAATTGGTGAGATCAGTTTTTTCGCACAAAAGAGATCTTTTTGCTTTTAATAGATTGTACTAACTTATGTGTCATCAAGAACCTAATATAGCTCAATCTATTGCTCAACAATGATTCAAGACTCAACTCAGCCTATTTGACATGGCAAGAATCATAAAAAGATAACACAAGGCTGACTAGTCTCAAATATGAACAAGACATGAATTAGGTCAAATTTGGCATTTTAATTAACCTATCATGGCAAAGACTTGACTACACATATAAAGTCATGATCGATTAGCAATGGAGCACAAATCATGGCAAGGTGTAAAACATTGTAAGCATGTCATAACCGGATAATAATCAAGGCTCAATGTAGTTATATTACAATGCAGAATGCAATGCAGAAAATCCAGCTCCCCCTCAACATGTGATGCAGCTTTTAGTTCAAGTTGAGTTAAGTCAAATTTAAGCTCCAGAAGCTCCCAAAAGAATTCCCCCTGAACCAAAGCAATAAACAAGAAGCTGGTAAAGAAAGGAGAAAACAGGCAGTCCTTAAAGCATAGATAAGAGTAAGAAGTCTAACTAGACGAGAGAAATGCTCTAATCTATGCTAGGAGGACTAACCCAAATGCACCCGATGCAAAGGCACCAAAAAAATGAGAACAGGAGCAAGATAAATGAATAAAGCAGTAAAACACAGAAACTCCTTCTCACAATAGTCCATAAGGATAAACCACCCTAAGCTCTCCCTGAAACATAGCCCAACAGATGTAAAGACTCCAACTCCCCCTAGAGAAGGCAAATTGAGAAGAACCAAGAAATTTGGCACAAAATCCAGAAAGAGAAGGTTCTAGCTCAAGGAGGTGATTCCCAAACACATCCTATCCTCATGGTCTCTAGTCTATAACCTCATACCACGGGCAAAAGCACACTATGTCAATGCAAAAGACTCTAGTGGCCAAGAAAAGTTCAATCTAGGTAGAAGAGAATCCTAGAGAACCAAAGCCCAAACTAGGTAGTAAATAATCCTAGAGAACCATTTGGATGAGAGGTGTGAATGAGACAACATCACCTAGAGTTGGTTCCTACTGTCCAAAAAGACCCTTCCTACCACTAGAAGACATATACTATGCAAAGCCAAGTGGCGGGAAGCAGAGCACTGAAAATCATAAGGAGAACCAACCTTTGTAGCAGGTTGCTCGGTTGTTTAAGCCGTAGTCGTAAATGAGTCTCGGTCATTGCGTCCTTGGTCAAGTCGTAACACGAGTTCGGCCGAGGGTCCGCACCATGGTCATGGTTCCCACGACGTGGTCGTAATGACCGAGGAGCGGTCAGAACAATTGTATCACTCTCCCTCCTGCAGTTTAATCATGGGGAACAAGCGGTGTCCTAGTCTTGGGGTAAATGATATACAACATGGAACCAGTACTGAGACAAATGATAACAACAGTAGCATCACTAGTATTAAAGACATAGAACACATGAGAACACGCACCGCCACAAGCTCAATCTAGCCCTCATCAAAAGCATCTAGAACAAAGAAGCCTAGAGCCACCCAATACTAGAAGAAGCTTGTGACCTAACCACAAATCTCATGATATCTAAGCATAAGCACGGACTAATGCTACCAAGATGTCATACAATTTATTTCATGCCATAACATCAATAAGATCAAAGTATACAAGCATCACAATAAATCACAACCATACATAGCGAGATAACAGAACAATCACGTAGCATATGCTAGCATGGATAAAAGCATGTATACTAGAAAAGATACAAAGGCATGAATAAACGCACTATCATGACACGTAGAAACTATCCAAGATATACTCAAGCTCATCTTGTCCATACATATGCATACATCATGTAGACATACAACATGGCAAATCAACATCATGAAAAGTATGCTAACATGTATAAATAATGATGAATGAACATAAGGAGCAAGATGTGAACCATGATAGATACTACAGAGCACAAGGTCATGATGATAATTGACTTCTAATGCACACATTCTACTTAGTTCATGAAGTCAAGTCAAAGCTTAAGCATGTAACAAATACAACAAGGTACATGGATACTTAGCAAAGATACACATAAAGGCATGACATGAAAGCATTGAGAGAAAAACATGCCAAGATGGTACAAGTGAGCACATGAACAAGAACAACATGCCAATATGGTCAAACATGAGTATAAGGGCATGAAGGTATAGAGTAGCTCACAAAGTAGGTGGAGACGCCAAACGTGAAGGTACATGCCTCTTGGAGGCCATGAAGTGGAGAACCAACAAATGTTCTAGTCACGTGATGAAGCGTAAGACTAAAATCCATTCGATCCCATGTTCTCCATCCAACGCCCGGACACCTACAAAAACAAGAACAAAGTGCCCAAGTCTTGGATCCCAAGTGGTTAGAAAGCGATGCTTGAACCCAAGACTTGACACACGGCCACCGTAAAAAAAAGAGTGGTCGTTACGTACTACGACTACGGTCGAGAAGAAATGAGCGTGGTCGTAGTACGAGAGGCGTAGTTTTGAATGACTACAGCCGAGAGATGTGATCGTTGGTCATTACAACCACGACTGGGAATTGCAGGTGTGGTCGTAAGTCAGTTATGACCACAGCAATCGAGCAGCAGCGTGCTCAGAACCAGCAGTCGTGATCGTAGGGACTTTCGACCACGGTAACAAGCGGAAGTGTCCGCCGGCAGACATGGTCGTATGCAGCTACGACTATGTCGAGAAGCCGAAGTTGTGGTCGTAAGGCATTACGACTATAACGACGACACAGCAGAGGAACTCGGCCATCGCACTCTAGTAAGCTCATACTCCTCTACACAAGTGCGGTGAGTCAAAGTTTTAATTTCTCATTTGCGATTTTAACATTCAAGTAGAGAAATTAAATTTTCACCGCTCACGAGAAAGACTCACAACCTACACATGAGAAATGAGATTTCAACCTAGCAAGAACAATCTAGCAATTTATAATCTAGGCACCTCACAATATCCCGAAGAGCAAGTATATTCATCTTGGACAAGGCCAAGGTCATAATAAGTTTTTACCTTGCTCATGATAAGTCGAAGCTCGTCCTTATCATTATCATCCGTGTGTTCTCTAAGGCTTTCTCCTTCCTGGCACTTGATCAACCAAAGGACAAGAATGTACCACAAAGCTCACACTTGTGGTTTCTTGCAAATAAAATCATCCTCTAGTCGAAATCAAGCCTCTTGTCGCAAAGGACATCATTGGCAAAACACCCCAATAAGATTCAAAGGAAAGTTTACAAGATTCCCTACTAGTTGCCAAGCTCCAGATCGGTTAAGATCAGATACAGAGCCAACCTTGCTCTGATACCAATTGTAGGACCGGATGAGGCAACAGAGGGGGTGAATGGTGCCCATAAATTTTTCCTCTAAATATTCACATATTCCTTATTCTCCAATAGCTACAAAGCTATGAAGATCCAAGATATGAGGTCTAGTAGAAGACGGAGGAATTGGACTATCTAATGACCAAATCGAGCATCGTGTGGTTAGATTACGACCACTTGGCGAAGCTCAAACGTAGTCGAATACATCCACTCCGCAGACAGGATCGCGGTAACAGCGATGTTTGTTGGGAAGACAACGTGGTCTCAGACCGACACCATGGTCGAAACCGACAACTTGGTTGATAGCCCGCATAAATGGTCGTAACTTTGACCACTCGACCGAAGAGCATCTTGGTAGGCAATCGATGATCAAACATAATTCAATGAAGTCGATAGCCACCAAAACAAGACCGACAAGATCGAAGATGAGTCCGGTCGGAACCGTCGTGATCGTAAGCCAATGGCATGGTCGCACGATCAACATGGTCGAAGACCGACTTGCACCTATAACCGATCGCGGTCGCAGACACCTCATGAGACCGTGGGGCACACGACTACGAGATCTACGACCATCAAGCACTCGGAAATCAGTGCAAAAGAAGGCAGATGATCTATGTCTTTGCTGGTCGAAAATCAGAGAAGAGCGAAGGCCAAGACTTCGTGATCGCAAGTAAACACCGTGTTGTCGAAACGAGAAGCGAGATAACCCGATGGTCGATATGCGCACACGCCCAAGATCACGTGGTCGTAAGCTCGAACAGAGCCGCTCCATGCGCACGACCGCAAAGACCAAAACCCAGATAACTTGCAAATCTTCAAACGAAATGAGGAGATATTTTAACCACAAAGATTCAAAGATCCTCCGAAGAGAAATCACCTAGTAAAACTAAAGTCTTTGCAATGGTCGGCTAGAACGACACGGTCAAAACTGAAAGCAGAGAACTGGAGGCGCATGACCGAGAGACACAAAAATTTCTCCGATTCGACCTTGCTCTCGGGAATGAACTGGCCAAATTGCCTTGAGCCAGATTCTCTGCTCGAGCAAATCAAATATAAGCCAACTCTCAAAGGAAATCTGTATGAACGAAAATGAAGAGATGGCAAATAAATCAATGAAAACATCTCAAGAACAGCCTCTCAACCCAGATCACAAACATAGACCCATCTCATAGATAAACTCTAACAAGTACAGAGAGATGAGTCCTCTCAAATCATAACACGGAGGTTTCGCAACCACTCCCCGGGAGGACAAGCTCTAGCCCTAGAGCACACACACACAGATACACTCCCAAGGGAGGGAGAGGCGGCTGCCTCCACGGCCTAGCCGACCAACTCACTCAGAACACTTGCCTCCCCTCTCCCTTTTATAGCCTCACACCTGAGACTAACCCTAATGGATCCATCCATTAGTCCATACTGGGGATAACCCGTAAACCCCACCTAACACCGGGTTTTAATACTCACTTTGCCCGCTAACTCAAATGCTTTGCCTGCTATCCCAACAGACCCGCACTTTGCCCGTTAGCTCCAAGAATCCATCGCTTTGCAGAGACACGCTTCCTTTGCGCCTTTGGCCATTTCTCCAAAATGCCACTCTGCGCCTTCCCGAAGCTTCCTCCACCGCTTGTCTTGTCCATCTTGTCGCCCCCACCGCACGACACGTCCTCTTCGGCTTTTCCACGCCGCTCGACCTCAACAACTCCCTTGTCTAGTCCCGACCTCCTAAGCCTCACCAAGACTGCTCTGTGATCATGCAACCGACCGATCGGACCTCCGACTCCTCCGAGTCTAGTCTCGGTCTATTCCACCGCACTGCACCGCACCCAACCTCCCCGACTGCCGGACCTTAGCTCCTCCCCGAGCCTAGTCCGGTCCTCCTCGTTGTTGCCCGTCGTGCTCGGCCTGGCAGTTCCTCGGTTCCTCGCCTCCGGCCGCAACCACCTCACCGGCCTCGATCATCTTGGCGCCTCCGACCGTCGGACCTCAACACCTCCGTGCCTAGTCCCGGTCCTCCCACGCCACCATGAAATAGCTCAAGTCCCGCAGCCACACAGACAAGCAAACCGTCACATAGCACCGCCAATGCACATGCACCATCAATCGGCACAAGTAACACAAGACAACACCGGTCGTAAAATCCCTACGACCACCAAAGGCACAAGACAAGAAGTGGTCGAAACCACGAAGACTTCCCGCTTCCTTCGACCACACAAAGAAGTCATCACGGCAGCCTCAAAGCTCGCTATGACCACCGCTCAAACAGAGAACCCAAACTCTGCACAGCTCAACAGAGCTCACACCTTTTCCTCAGAAAATAGACATTGACAAACCCTGTCAAGAAGAAGAACCAACAAGTCCACAAGGTCGACAACATCACCAGAAACCCAACCGACCGATTCCCACCATAATCGGACACCATATGTGCCCACACGACCGGTTTAATGAGCTCCATCGACCACGGTCGACATCCGCTAACGTGGTCGAAACAACAGCGCCCAACGTGATCGAACGCCCGATCGCCACAACGTGGTCGTAGCACACCCAATCGCCAAAGTGGTCGAACGCCAGCGATACAACGTGGTCGAGACCCAAGTCACGATCGCCGACCACGCTCAAACCCGCGCTAACGTGGTCGATGCACTGATCACAATCGTGGTCAAGCTTGAGCGCCACAACGTGGTCGACTTACCGAGCGCCGACTACCGACCACGACCAACGCGGTCGAAACTTCACAACGTGGTCGTAGATGGCCCTAGAGACCTCTGACCACGGCCAACGTAGTCGTAGAGACCACAACGTGGTCGTACGCTACCTCCTGGTTATCGATATCACCAACGTGGTCGTGTAGCCTTCCGACCACGGCCATAGTACTCGAACGCCCCCGCCGACAACGTGGTCGATAACCTATCGACCACGACCAACGTGGTCGTATGAGCTTCCGATCACGCACGCCGCCGACCGCAACCCGATACTCAAGAACGTGGTCGCACGCCACCCGATAGACTTCCGATCACGCTCAAACATGGTCGTACACCACCCTACCGCAACCGAAGGCACTCAACGTGGTCGCACGCACGTAACGGTTTCACCACGACCAAATGTGGTCAAATGAGCTCGGTAAATTTCCGACTACGCTCAAAATGATCGTACGGCACAGGGACAAGTCGTACACGACTTCATTTCGTAAAGAGTTAAGACTTTGCAATAAAAGCCCAAAACAAACTCAATTTTCCTTCAAACAACAGTCAAATACTCATCACAAAGATGGGATCATCTCCACATGATCTCTCACTTACTGAACATTCGTGACAAAACAAAGGACGACGTCAACGCACGACTTGACTTGGCTGATATGGACATCAGGCCTGAGTTAGCACTGATAGGAACACAAATGGACGAACGTACCTCCCCCTGCGTGTTACACTCGTCCAAGGCCGAGAAAACCGAATCGTGCGGTGCTTGCATGGTGTCAAAGTTCGTGCGGTTATCCAAAGAACGTGAAGAAACTTGTTTTGATGCAAGATTTGAAGTTAAATGGCATGAAGTCTCATGATTGTCATGTGGTGATGATACAGATGCTCCCTATTGCAATTAGAAATATTTTTCCGATCAAAGTCCGAGAGACAATCGTAAGGCTATGTTATTTCTTTAGCATAATTGCTCAGAAGGTCATCGACCCCGAAGGACTAGATGCTCTGCAGGACGAGGTGGTGATGACTCTGTCATCTTGAGATGTATTTCCCTCCTTCATTTTTTTGATATCATGGTCCATCTCATTGTTCATGTTGTGTGGGAGATAAAAATATGCGGGCCCGTATTCCTACATAGCATGTACCCGTTTGAGAGGTTTATGGGAATTCTCAAGTCCTATAGACGGAATCGATCTCGGCCGGAGGGCAACATCGTCGAAGGTTATGCAAGCGAAGAGGTCGTTGAGTTTTGTGTCAATTATATGGCTCAGATTGAACCGATAGGTGTGCCTCAATCTCGTCATGAGGGGAGGCTCAAGGGTATCGAAACTATCGGAAGGAAAGCAATCACTCCAGATATGGATGCGTATGCTCAAGCCCATTTCACGATCTTGTAACACATGATTGAAGTGGCCACTTATGTCGACCAGCACAAGGATGTGCTTCGGCAACAAAATCCGGAGCGACCGGATGTTTGGATCATGAGACAACACAACAGTCGGTTCAACCAATGGTTGAAGGAGCAAATCACTAGGAGCTCGTCAAGTAAGATGCTAACATGGTTGGCAAAAGGGCCAACATTTACAGTTGTGACATGGTAAGGATATGACATAAATGGGTACACATTCTATACACATGCTCAGGATTTAAAGAGCACTAACCAGAACATCGGTGTCCGCATAGATGCGTTCAGTACCGATGGGTTGAGAAATTCGTACTATAGATTCGTAAAAGAGATTTGAGAGCTCGACTACGTGGTTTTGAAGATCCCCTTATTACACTGCCGCTGGGTGCATCTCCCACGGGTGAAGGTTGACAAGTACGGTGTCACAACCGTGGACCTCCAACGTGTCGTGAACAAAGACGAACCATTCGTATCGCCAACCAAGTTGTTCAAGTTTTCTATATAACCGATCCGGCAAATAAGAAACGCCATGTAGTTCTTCATAGAAAAAGGAGAATTGTCGGAGTAGAGAATGTAGTTGACGAGGAAGAATACAATCAATTTGACGAGTTACTTCCTTTTGCAAATGGCATAAGGGTTGACGACGAACAACGTGACGAAACTAGTTACGTACGTATTGATCATCATGAAGGGCTAATTTTTAAAGGAAATAAGCAAATGGAATAAGAATGTGAGACATATATGTGGGCATTTGCATTTATGTATATAGCAATGCATGTGTGTGATGTATTTATGAATTTGCATTTATGTATACGTGAAAATATGTGATATATAGGTAAATTTTGAGAATGAGTCATACAAATGTATCTCTATGTTCGTTGGGCTATTGTAAAGAAATACTCTGTGAGGTCTTACTGAATGCTAGTTGGTGTAGTTATATTAATAACTACAGCCGGGAGGAGGCTTATCATAGACGGTTTTCAGTTTAGAACCGTCTGTGACATTTATTATCACTATCTATGATTATCAACTATCGCAGAAGGTTTTTAGTTACAAACCATCTGTGATTATCACTATCACAGATGGTTTTTAGTTACAAACCGTCTGTGATTATCAGCAATCACAGACGATTTTTAGTTACAAACCGTCTGTGATTATCACCTATCACAGACGGTTTTTACTTACAAACCGTCTGTGATATTTACACCACAGACGGTTCGAAGACCGTCTATGATAACCTTTGATTATCACTGACCCGTAAATTCAGACGGTTCAGAAAACCGTCTGTGATGACATTTTTGAACCATCTGTAATACGATTTTCTATAGTAGTGGAAGTGGAGAGCAAAGATGATGATAACACAATGCCACAGGCAAGCGACTAGAGGTGAAACATGTACGGCAAGCTATTATCTAAGGTTTTGGATAATAGATATGAACACAATCCCCATTAAAGTCTACTAAGTGGAGGTATGGACGAGACACCACTAGAGAATAGCCTTGATTCCACCATCTTCTTCTCCATCTAGTCTAGACACGGCGTAGTAGGTGTACAGGTCTTGATCCGATGGCTCTAAGTTATTTTAGTGAGCGAGGGTGAGAACAAACAACCATGCTCCATGAGCTAACACACATAATGCAATATTATAGATTCAAGGCTTAACAAAGGAAGGCTTAGATAATTTTATTTGCTAAATGCCAAGATTGAATTATAGTAAGTAGAAATCCTGCGACTTAGCATTTTAACCAAACCATGTTTGTAAAGAGTGTGAAAGAATGTATTAGTAATAGTAGTGCAAGTTGCATCCATCTATTACATATTCCATCCATCATATGCTATTTTGTTACAATGGTTTTATCAACCCATTATACTCATTGGGTTCTATCCACATAGGGGGAATCAAACTAGTGTTCTATCCATCCGTCATGTTTTTCATCCCAAACACAAAGATTCTTTTGTAAAAGAGATACTAACTCGAGTATGTTTTTCATGAGCTGGCATCAGCATTTGATATCTGCAACACGTCGTGCTGGACCAATTTTTTGTTCAACTCCCAAGCAAATCAATACAAGATACATGTTTTTCATGCTAATCGTGTACGTACTAAAAACAAACATATTATTACAATACAATGTTATTGTCAAATAGATAGCAGTAATACGCAAGATTTAATTAATTGTGGTTGTCCGCGCGAATCGCGCTTGGAGCCATCCACGCTTTTCTTGTCCACCAAACGCCTTAGCCAAAACATCATCCGAGATTGGTGGCTTTGACCGAACACGCGTTGGCAATGGTGATGGCCCCTGTGATTTTGGTCGCTAAGTGCAGCAATTGCAACCACTGGCACGTGAGGGTTGGGGTTGAATTGGAAGTGGATGAGCCCCTCAGGGAACACGAACACGTCACCTTTGTTGAGCACCTTGGAGAAGAGCTTGTTGTCTTGGTTGGACGTGTGAAGCCAACATAGAGTGTGCCCTCAAGCACGGTGAGGATCTCCGTGGCGCGAGGGTGGTGTGCGGTGGGTTCTCGCCTAAGGGTGCATAGTCGATGCGCGCTAGGGAGATGCCTAGTGTGTTAAGGCCAGGAACCGCATGACATTGATCAAGGTGACGTTGGACCCAACCTTGCTCATCTTGGTGTCCCTAGGCATGTCAAGTTTGGCTGCCATGAAGAAGTCCTCCGCTTTCACATCCTTTGGGTCTTTGCAAACGAATCCATTAACAAACACTGCATCCAAGAAGCAGTAATATACACACACAGAGGTCAGAATTAGTTATTTCAAAACATATTGTTTATACGCTTGAGAACTGATGCAAGTGCCAGAACTGAGAATCGATCCAGATATAATCTGATTCAAGAACCACATACCATGCGAGTCCTTGTCGACGACACAGAAGTCTTGGAGAGGGCTCGGATCGGAAGCAATGGCCTGCGATGAGACCAATGCAAGTATAGCAGTGAGGAGAAGGAAGTAGGAGGTGGAGGAGGCCATTTGCTCTACCACAGATGCTGTCTACTTGTTTAAGCTCTGTAGTTGTTATGCTTTGGCCATGGTGGGGGATACATGGATGATATATATAGCTTTCTGCAGCGTCTGAATGCAGGTGTTTTTATGAACAAGTCAAGAATGAAGGTTCACTAGATTGAAATTGTCTTCTCATGGTGCGTGCATCGCCAAGCTAGCGATCGACTATTTAATTGATTCGATCGACTCAGTCAAGCTTCTTGGATGCCAATATATATTTAACGAAAACAGAGGGTAGTTTGATAATATTTATTTGATGTTTGTCATGCATGACATTGATGCATGGTTAGTTGCGTGAGGGTAGCTATATACATGGATGATATATATAGCTTTCTGCAGCGTCTAAACAACAGTTGCAATCTGCTCATTGTCTTCGATCAGCTTGTTCATGCATGCATGAGTATTAGCGTCATCCATCATGAAATATCACATCCGGTCACTTAAAAGTACGTGGTCACCATCAAATCCTGATGGTGAAACAAAAATCAATCCAAATTACTAAGCCCATATATGACCACGTCAGGTTAGTTAGCTAGCACACATATGAAAAAGGGAAAACGTGAGGAAGTGTACGTAGCAAAGTTGATCGATTCCAGATAATATAATATTGCTAGTAGTCGGCTCATTCTACTTGCTTAATGACCGTTTCTATCAGGTCATACTTTCTTCTTGACTTGTTCGCATCCTCACCAAATTTATGTATACACGTCCACTCTGACTGTGGGCATATAGCTGTTCGAATAATTTTCACTGTGCAGAGATCATGTAAGGTTCCTCACGTATTGTTCCAGCTAGGCTTCATGTCTTTTGTCTACCATCAAAGGTGATGGTTAGAAGGAAGTAGATTGCAATTGCTGCAGTAGAATTTGATCACTATATATTCAGTATATTAACAAGATATCAGCTTTACGTTTCTCTTTTAATAGAGGATTTCTATTACAAGAAATCAACATGTACCGTGTGAAGGTGGTAGACGACAGCTAGCTACCCTTTGACCACTACCAGAGGCTGGAAAGATCCAGCGAGTGCCAAAAACACTTGGTAGAGAACCTAAAACACACGGCGGCCTTTAACTGTGAGCCCCCGGATTATATTTATCGCATCGAATCACACCAGACATTTATATTACATAACAAAGTTTAAATAACTTATACCGGGTAAAATTTTACATAGCGAGCCGATCAGGCTAAACAATACATGATGATAACACAATGCCACAGGCAAGCGCCTAGAGGTGAAACATGTACGGCAAGCTACAATCCAAGGTTTTGGATAATAGATATGAACACAATCCCCATCAAAGCCTGCTATGTGGAGGTATGGATGAGACACCACTAGACGCGGTGTAGTAGGTGTACGGGTCTTGATCCGATGGCTCTAAGTTATTTTAGTGAGCGAGGGTGAGCACAAACAACCATGCTCCGTGAGCTAACACACATAATGCAATATTATAGATTCAAGGCTTAATAAAGGAAGGCTCAGATAATTTTATTTGCTAAATGCCAAGATTGAATTATAGTAAGTAGAAGTCCTGAGACGTAACATTTTAACCAAACCATGTCTGTAAAGAGTGTGAAAGAATGTATTAGTAATAGCAGTGGAAGTTTCATCCACCTATTACATGTTCCATCCATCATATGCTATTTTGTTACAATGGTTCTATCAACCCATTATGTGTCTGTTCTTCTTGGATGCGGCTTATGGCTTTTGGCTGAAATTTTTGAATTTTGGCTGTTTACGGTACAGATTACGGAGAGACCGATACTCACTTACAATTTTGGCTGATACAGATATTGGGCTTTTAACGTGTACTACGTTTAACTTGTAGACCCCGACTTGAGAAAATACTCTATTTAAAAGTTTGGTACTGTAGCAGAAGCCAAAAGCCGTCCAGCTTCTTGACTGCCAAACAGGCCCTATACTCATTGGGTTCTATCCACATAGGGGGAATCAAACTAGTGTTCTATCCATCCGTCATGTTTTTCATCCCAAACACAAAGATTCTTTTGTAAAAGAGATACTAACTCGAGTAAGTTTTCGTGCCCACTCCGACTGTGGGCATAGCGGTTCGAATAGTTTTCACTGTGCAAAGGTCATGTAAGGTTCCTCACGTAATGTTCCGGCTAGGCTTCATGTCTTTTGTCTACCATCCTGTTATATCTCTTTCTCACGTTTGCTTCCTTCTTCCATCTGTTCCTACTTTTCCCTCCAATCGTCTCTCTCTTGAAGCACAAAGAGCGGCGGCCGACCGGAAGGGGTGCACGATGGGGTGCCAACGCTGTTGGAGTTGAATCACACAACTCATGTTTATCTCTCACTAGGGAATCACTCCCTCACTTGTGCTTCTCACACACACACACAAAGAGAAGTAGACAATATGCAACGCCAACTTGCTTCGCTTATTTCTTTGTTGTGTATTAAAAATGACCGAATACATGGAACTAAATACAACGAGTAACACTTCTCCCACTGGCCGGCAATTACGGCCATGCATGGCAAGCTGCACATTTCATGGCTTGACCCATCACTATATGGACTTCTCATCCCCTACAAGTCAGGAAGACCAAGTACTCTACTCACTAATGACCACGCAAACATGCTAATCCTGAGAGTCATGCGGCTACCACGTATCCATGATCCATGCACATGCTAACTACTTTGGCCTCTCCTTGCCGCTGCTTCACACAACGTTAGTCTTGGCCAATCTGACTTATTCATAGGCCGTTGGCTCCAGTTGCACTGCTCCTACGTGCAACACCACTTCGCACGGCAACGTCCGCGTCACACGGCACGTTGGCACCTCGTCATGAGCTGAACCAAACTAGCACGTATATGTATCTACATATACATCTCCTGCTAGTATGTGACCTACACACAACAACACTACCACATGCAGAACGAAATTTAAACTTGTAGACACACATATGAATCAAGATTATTTCTAACAAATGCGGCGGGCCAGGGCGAAGCGCCGGCAAACGATGGTTCGCCCAGGGTGATGTGCTGGCCGAGCGACTCATGGCCGTTGGCTAAACGGCCGAAGGCGGCGCGACAAACACCATGGCCGTCGGCGGCAGTCCGGGGCAGTGCGGTCGGTGGCACGATGGGCGACACGGCGGCAGCGGCGCCATGGCGAGCGGCTGCGAGCGACCAACGCATAGCGGCGGCGGCACCATGCGGGCGGCGACGCAGCGGCCGGCGGCTGCTAGGGGAAGGCGCTTGGGCGGGTTATGCCCTTGCCTACTACTGGTCATTGTTTTTTGCTGCGGTTTGTGGCTTTTGGGTTGTTCGTGTGAGAGATTACAGAGTAACATAGACTCATGTATGGTTTTTGCCGATATAAATGAAGTCGGTACAGTATGTACTACAATTAACTAGTAGACCCTATCTTAAAAAGATATTCCGTTTAAAAGCTACTTAATGTAGAAAAGTCAAAAAGCGTTTCTGGGGGTAAAACCCTAGGTATCACTCACTTGGCAGCGTTTAACTGTGGGACCCTAGATTGGATTTGCAATCTGGAACCCTCTATGTTTCTGCCGCACTATTCACAGGATCAAGAATAACCGCACACGATATATTGCTAGATCACACATTATATCTGTCGGACCCCAAGTTTACTAACCTGGAATCCTCTGTGATAGCACTACATTATTCCCTAGATCAGTAGATAATGCTCACAGATACAATGTTGCATCATTTCATACACGATGAACCATACCTTACAATACCAGAGTTCAAATAGACCACGTCGGGTCGAGGTTACAGTAGGGCCGTCAGGCCAAATGTCTTACAATACATAAAGAGCGGAAGCGGAAGCGTACATAAGCGTAGGGGCACAACTCGCCACAGGCAAGCGACTGGGACAACCTGAGTACCTTCGCTATTAACCAGGGACCTGACTGATAACAGAGGCACCCACCAAAACTAGCCTGGTCAACTGGACTGAGGTGAGGGGCAATACTTTCGAGGCCTAATCTAATAACCACCATCTTCATTTCCTTCGGCACCCTGATCCTCATGGTAGGCGTAGTGCTCTTGGTTCTTAATTTCTGAATGGGGGATTAAGAGCGAGGTGAGCACAAACAACCGTGCTCCGCGAGCCAACACACAGAATGCATATAAATTTAGATGCAAGGCTAAACAAGGGTGGCTCGGGTTCTTTTATTTGCGTAAAGCGACTTTTGGAATATTCATAAGATATAAGTTCCTATGACCTAGCCTTTTTCAAGAACTTACAATTTGATAACTGAAAGTGGGCAAAATTTATAATGGGGTAGGTCCCATCCACCGATTCTATGGTTCCATCCACCAATGATACTTCGACTGAGAAGGTTACATCCACCTAACAAATTTTTTTTATCCCCCAACCTGAAATTTTTGAAATAGAACTATCTCGAGGAAGATTTCCATGTCTGCCCTTGACCGTGGGCACGACTATTCGAATAGTTGTATATACTCTGCAGAGACTGTACATCTTCACCCACAAGAGATAATCGTCCCGATGGTTCCACATGATGCCTTAGACATGCAGATCGAGAGGATATCACGAGGCCTTTACAATACCTCGCACTCTAGCATATCACTCCTATGGGGTTACTTCCATAGGTTGTGCGGGATGTCTACTATAGGTTAGCGCAGTCGAACTCCACTCTCCACTACGCTATCCTAGGCAACGTCACCTACATCCGGTGTCCCATTCCAAGTGGGGCTTTTATTACCCACCTACACACGTTCTCCATGAAATGACTAGAGGGTTCAGTAAATTATTTAGCCAAGCCTACAATATGCCAGCTTGTGGTTATACTGTTATACACGGAGGGTCCACACAGGATTAAGTCCTTAATTTGTCCGGGCGGTTCATTCCACAACCCCTGTGTTACATCCACACCTACCACTCTTACCACCCGCCCAAATAGGTTTAGCAGATTTTTAGGGTTTTGAGAAGCATAACACAAATTAACATAAATAATCAGCCACGTACATCCCATGACTGTCCCAAAATTAGTTTTCCATGATTTAAGAATGATTATCAGGGCTACCGAGGCCCTGGATTTTTATCAGACTAGCATGGCAGTAATACGACTTATAACTACCTTAGTTATCGTTTATATCTAGGGAGACAATGATCATGTGAGTTCAAATGTTACTGGTGGGGTATGTTATTATGGGGTAAATACAGGGTTATTAGCTACCTTAAGAGTGACATACGTTTGTGTATAAAGTAAAGCATGCAGATTTTCATAATTTAAATGAACATAATTTCACATGAAATATAGGCGCAAAATGATCAAAGCATTGACTCGCCTGGATCGAGAGCTTGGGGATCTTGTGCTGTTTCAATCGGGGGCTCGTCCACTTCTTCGAACTCAAATCGGAAGATCGTACCGGAAAAATAACACAAACGAGCAAAAGCTCAGGGTTAGGAATTTAGAATTTTATTTCATTAAATTTGGAGTTAGGGTTAGGAAGTTATGGTTCTTCAAAGTTTTTAAAATCCTGAAAATTCAGAAAATAAAAAGGAGAGAGAAATTTACTGACAGGTGGGCCCGTATTTTAAATGCATCATTAACCGTTAACGGCCGGTTTAGCACCGTCATTAGCCAATTAATTTTCACGCTAAACTCCTTCGGTTCGTCCCGGCCGTGAGGACGGCGAAGCCGACTGGCGGCGAGGGGGCCCCAATGGCGCATCGGCGTCAGCCTAAATGGGCTCCCCGGCTCTGTGCGCATATCGGGGAGGAGCGAATCGGCCGGTCCTTGGCCGGGTGGCGACCGGCAACGAGCGCAACGGCGGCCGAGGCAGGGGAAAAGGGCGCCGGCAGCTCGGGTTGTTAGAGTTCAATTGCTTGCCATGGGAGCACCCACGGGCGGTCTTGAGCCCACCTGCGGTTCGAACGATGGCCGGAGTGGAGCCGGGAGGTCTGGCGGCGAGAGAGGTCTCGACGGCGAGGAGGACGACGGTGCCGGCTCACTGTGGAGAGAGACGGGGCTCGGCGAGGTGGGGGCAGAGTTCGTGGCGTCCGGGCGGTGCTCCAGGTGCGAGGAATCTGCCCGAGGTGTGGTGGTTCACCAAGGAGGTCCGGCGCCGGAGTTGACGAAGAAAGAGCTCACCGGCGGCCTGCAGGGGAAGAAAAGCCGATTAGGCAGGGTAGGAGAAAGAGGGAGTAGCGACGAGCATGGGGAGAGGTCCAATGGGTCCTGATGTCGACCGGTGGCGCTTGGCGGCGGGGTTTGCCGGCGGAGCTCGCACGGCAGAGGAGGCGGAAATAATTTCTCTGGTGGCTTCGGTGGGGTGTGCGGTGAGGCAAACGACAACTCTTATAGAGGTTGGGGAAGAGGCACCGGGGCGCATAGTGGCGCGGCGCTGTGCGCGTGGTGGCGTCATCACTGTGCGGACACAGTGCGTGAGGCGACCCAGGTGGTGGTTGGGCGCCATTGAAGGTGAGAGTTTCTGCTCTGCCCGGTGACCGCGAGATTGGGGCGACATGACCTGCACGAGGGGGCGACAGAGAAGTACTACGGCAGCTCCTGGAGTGGGGAGATGGCGCACGACCGGGTGCAAGCCGAAGCAATCGAGGACGCACGGGAGGTGACCGAAGACGCGACCGGTCTGCAGCTGCCGCTCCACAGCCACCAGTGACAGACGGTGAGGACGTGCGGCAGAGGCCGGACCATGGCGGCGCTGAAGGCGAGGGCGGGGAGGCGAGCCCGAGGCCTGCCACGGCCGGGCGCTGAAGGCGAGGGCGGCATTGAGGACAAGGGCTGTTGCCGCAGTTATTCGCCGGCAAGGTTGGTGGCGGAAGGCGATGAGCGACGGCAGAAGGCGTCGGGCGGTGGCAGAGACCGAGGAGGAGGAGGAGGCGCCATGCCAGAAGAAGAGGGGGCGCAACGGAGAGAAGAAATGGGTCTTTGGGATGAGGTGGAGAAAGAGAGGGGCGGCCAGGATTGGCTGGGGGTTTTATTTTATTTCTTTTATTTTTATTTGTATTTATCATCATTTTTTTGAAATCTTCTAACTTTTGAAGTACATTTTAAATTCTAGATTTGAAAGATTAATTTGATTTACTTCCTTGAAGATAAAACAATGCTTTCGGTTTAATTACTTTTGTACTTCTTAAATTTTCTTTTCAAAATGGAACAACCAACTGAAAATAGAGTCTTTTGATTATCATAAGCGTGCAAAATTACGTTAGCACCAAGTTTTGAAAATGGGGTGTTACAATATCGCACTGAACCATACTAGATAGTTATATTACATAGCAAAGTTTAAATAACCCATACCGGGTAAAATTTTCCATTGTGGGCTGATCAGGCCACATAATACACTGCAAAGAACCCAAAAGCAAAAGCAGAATGCAAACGTGAGGACAACACAATGCAACAGGCAAATGACTGGGGGTAAAACATGTACGATAAGGTACTATCCAAGGTTAAGATAATAGATGTGCACACAATCACTATCAAAGTCTGCTAAGTAGAGGTATGGACGAGAGACTACCAGAGAAATGCCATTATTCCAGCATCTTCTTCTTTGCTTGGTCCAAACGCTGCATAGTAGGTATATGGGTCTTGATCCGATGGCTTTAAGTTATTTTAGCGAGTGAGGATGAGTACAAACAATGTGCTCTGCGAGCCAACACACAGAATGCAATATTGTAGATGCAAGACATAACAAAGGAAGGCTTGGGTTATTTTATCTGTGAAATGCCAAGGTTGAATTATAGTAAGTAGAAATCTTGAGACTTAGCATTTTAACTATACCATGTTTGTAAAGAGTGCGAAAGTATGTACTGGTAATAGTAGTGCTAGTTTCATCCACCTGTTACACGATTTCATCCACCATATGTTATTTTGTTATAATGGTTCTATCTATCCATTATACTCATTGGGTTCTATCCACCCAATGAGTATAATGGATATGACTGTTCAAATAGTTTCTACACCCACCCTTGACTGTGGGTATGACTGTTCAAATAGTTTTTATTGTGCAGAGGTCGCACACTTTACCCACATGAGATGCCTAGCTTATTCTGCCGCCATGCTACCTTGGGCGTGAGGCTCAGATGGTTATCACAATGCGTTTAAAATGCACATTCCCAATGTGGCTACACCCGCTAAGATTTTCACCACTGTGAGGTTCTATCCACCCACTCCGAAAGCCACTCTTGTGCTGCATGTCAAGTCCTCTGACCGGCTCTCTTGCCCGTGTTCAACCGGATGGCGCATCCAACGTTGGGTCGAATCAAATTAATTGGCCAGATCATACCCATTATAGACTTATGGTTGTACTATTTTACCTTGGGGGTCATCACAAGATTCAGTCCTTAAGATTACTTGGGTGGTTCTACCACATACCAAGCTCTCATGTTCTATCCACACCTACCGGACTTACCATTCATGCAAGTATGAAGCAAGTTTAGAGTTTTGGATTCCAAAATACCATTTCTAGTTCAATATACTAGCCATTTCCATCCAATGGCTGCCCAAACCAAGTTTTAATATTTTGAAATGATGTCGAGGTAAATTAATGCCCACATGTGTGTAAGCAAGGCTAAGTGTAGCACTTAGATACAGACTTTATCAAGTAGTACGTATACCATTAATTCTAGGGTGACAAGGAATTTTTTCGAAAGTGAAGGAGTGGGGTGTAATAAAGCAATTATCAATAGGGAATTAACTATGAAATAATACAAATTTAATTTGCATAATAAAGTAAAGCATGCAATTTAATAATTTAAAACAATATGATTTGCATTCAAAAAGTAGGTGCAAAATGATCAAAGTATTGACTTGCCTTATTCATAGTCTTATTGGTCTTGGTCGGGCTCGAACTCATCGCTCTTCGGGCTCATGGAATCAAATTGAATGATCGCATCAAAATTCAAATAAATATACAAGAATGTAAAAAATCCAAATGAACTCCAAAATTCATGATTTTGCCTTTGTTAGAAAGATCTTAAATTTAAATGAATTCATAAACAAGTTTCACTTGATTTGGATTTAAATGAGTGAGATAGGCATTCCAAAGTTTAAATTAGGGAGAATCACAAAAATAAATAGAGGAGAGAGGGTATGTCTCACTTATAGCTGGGGTTGCAGATTTTTTTCTAATTTATTTCCTTATTAGAAAAGATAACAATGGCTGACAGGAGGCTTGTTGTTATACCTCTCTAACGCCATTGCTCAAAAGACTGGTTAAGATATATGAAGAAAATCTAACTGGGCTCTAACACCACTTGTAGAATCGGGTAGGGCAAGTCAGAGAGGGTGAATGACTTCTTAAAATCCTCTCCCTGGTATTAGCAACACGATACAGTGGAAAAACACAAACTCATAAGCTATACCAAAGCCAAGAGCCAAAGATCACAAAGTCACCCAAGACGAACTATCTCACTAGTCTAACCGCTGGCAAGGGGGCAGTTGGACTGCTCAACTGGTTTGACCGCAAGTATCACTGGATAGACCAAGATGGGTGGTTAGACTGGGATGGGCAGTCTAACCACTCAAGACACGGTAGTCTCAGCACTTGCTGAACAGAGGCTAAAATTAGCACAACACGCGACCAAGAAAATTGCTAACTCTTAAACCAACGATCAAAATAGGATCAAACTTGGTAAAATCCTTTCTAAGATGTCAGGAACCAATTCTAATCATGGATTAAAGATTAGTGCCAAAGTTCTAACCTTTATCCAATATAAGGAAGGTTACACCAAAAATGGTCAAAAGAGAGAAACCTTGATCTACTCTTGCTCATAAGTCCTTGATGATCTTGGATGGGTTCTCATATGTCATTGCAAGCTAGATCATAGCACAAACTCAAACCAAATGCCCTCAAGATCAAAACCCCAAGATCTCCCCTTTCTTGAGCAAAACCGAGCAATACCCCAAATCTCCCCTTTCTTGAGCAAAACCGAGCAATAACAAAAACTTTCCATAGAAAGTGGCTAGATGGATGGGATATGATCTCCAAGAGACATATATCCACCTCTTACATGTCCTTGGCACCAAGAGAGATCAACAGGGGATGATATCCAAACAAGAAAACTAAGCAATTCAAAAGAACAAGGAGGGATCCATGTCACAATTCACTTGGATGAAGTTTGAATGTTCATTTCACTTTGAGGGAAATGTTTTATAGCCACTCCCTTATAGAGGACAGAGCTCTAAGCCTAGAGCACGCACATAAAGTTTTCAACACAAGGAAACCCCAACCTCTCACTCTAACACAAGAGATAATCCATCTCTTAACACACACAAGGGCTTATATAGTGAAGGCTCCTTGTCTCTCACTAAACCCTAGCAACCAACCACACCTAGTGGATGCAACCACCTACAAATGGGAAAACCCCGTAACCCACACATAAACAGGTTATACATATACACACTTGTATACTTTTCAAAGCGCAACTTCCATATGGCTCCAATAGCCCGATAAGACGCTCCATTCACCAAAATGTGACCTAAACCACTTAGACTACAACCGTAGTTTCGTAAACCGCATCTTCACCTGGTATTGTACAATTTCCTCAATTGCCACCCATGCTTCTCCTCTAATCAACCACCACAACGAAGTTCATGATTTCCAATGACTTACCACCAAGATCGTACGCCTGCTCTAAGGATCATCAACACTTTGAATACCCAAGTCCAATGGCACACCATATGCATAACTTGCCTCATCATGATCCTTGCTTTCTCTCATGTTTCTCCACTTGAGATGATGCTCTACCCGAACTTATGTGACCCTCCATGGCCTCAGGGCACCTCTGCTAGCCTCGGCCTTACCACTAACTACAGCAACCACAACCCCCTGCACATCAAAGAATAATCAACCATCCCATGCACAAAGTGACATGCACTTGACTCTCATCAACATAATCGATGCAAACATGCACCACTTGAAACCCACATCAAGAATCCCACATTGCATGGACTCCTGACATGACTAACACTTGCACAGGCTTACACCATGACTAACACTTGTATGGACTCTCGCCATGACTAAAACATCCGAAACCAACTCAACTCACTCTATTTCCCATAGGCCAGTTATATAGCCAACCAACGATCGGATGGACCGCCATGAACCGCCATGAGCCATATGGACTAGTTTGATCATCTGACGACCTCCGGTCGGACCTCCATTACATGGCCAGTCACATCACTCTCAAAAACTCCACACAACTCAATGAGCACCTCCCTAGAATAAATGTACCACAACTAGAAATCAGTCACACGACATTTCCGTTTGGACCACTCCCACGGCCAATCACATTGGAACACCAGTCAAACCGCCATTACATGGCCGGTCAGACTGCACACACATAACGGTAAGACTGCTTTTGTGGGCAGGTCAGATCGCTGCCAACCTGATAGCAAAACCAGAGCAAATGACACAAAGTCAAACTCAAAATTCAACAATGAAGCAAAGCAAAGTCAAACACTCATAACAAACATGGGGTGACCTCCACATGATTTCACAGTCATAACAAATAAACTAGGCATGAATTGGTCACATCATGTATTATAGGCATGAAGCACACTGATTCAGCTGAATCCAACACAAATGCAAAATGGGACACCCTCAAGATGATGTATGTTGGTGCTGACCGCGTCAAGGAGGCACGCGTATAGACCCTCAAGAGTGAGTTCGAGGGTTTGTGCATTAAGGAAATGGAGTCGGTAGATGACTTCGCTATGAGATTGATGACTCTCGTCAGCCAAATTCACAGTCTTGGTGACAAGATGGAGGAGCGCTACGTCGTGAAGAAGCTTCTCTATACAGTCTCAAACAAGCATCTGTAGATTATCTCAACCATTGAGCACTTTGAAGACTTGAAGGCAATGACTGCGGAAGAAGCGATCGACTGCCTCAAGGCGTATGAGGACCGTCTACGCGTTCCGGGCGGTGACAACGATGATGAACATCTTCTCCTAATGTGGGCTGAGTGGGAGGCCTGATCGTCAAAGCACGAAGGCAATAGTTTCAACTGCAATGGTGGCCTAAGCCACAAGAATCATAAATTTGACAAGACTAAAGTGAGATGCTACAACTGCAACAACTATGGGCATTTTGCTTCCAAATGCCACAAGAAGGAGAAGCAGGCGCTTCTTATTGAGGCCGATGCCGACAATGAACCGGCACTACTGTGAAGCTATCTTGATTTGAGGGGAGATTGTTAGGAATAATCAAGGTTTGTGTGTGCTGCATGTGTGCACGTCGTGAGTGTTAGTTTGCATACTAGTTTTTTATCTAGTCGTTTGCATGTGCGTGCATCCACGACATGGATGCAGGAAAAGTTATCTAGTCGGTCGCATATTTGTTAGCTGAGTTAGTTGCCTTGCATTAGTTGAGTTAGTGGGGCCGCGTCTGGTGGCTTGTGGCATGTGTTCAGGAGGGAGTTAGGTGCTCTCTCTCCACGCCGTCGCCGCTCTTCCGACGGTATATAAAACTTATGATCTAATTCACAGATGGTTCTATATGTAGAACCGTCTGTGATAATCTGACCGTTGGGCCAGTCGATCCTCCTCAACCCAATCCTAGCCAATTGAAATCCACCAACCCTCACCCCACAGATCCCCGCGCCAAAAGTTTTCGCACTCACGCCTAGCTCCCTCCCCTATAAATAATAACCAAAACCCAGCCACCTTGCTCTTCTCCTTCTCCTCTTCCTTGTTGTTCTTCCTCTTTGCTGTTCTCCTTCTCTCCTCCTTGCTGTCCCTCCTCCTTGTTGTTCTCCTCCTCCTTGACCCTTACCATAATAGCCCGCACGAAGCAGACGACGCACAAGTCTACAGGAGGCAAGACACTCAATCAACGCCGACGATGGTGGGCATCAAAGACATCCAGCTCGTGCGTTGCATCAGGGGCGAGAAGGCCTATGCATATTGTTGTTGTTGTGCTAGATGGGATCTCTTTGCTTTTTCTCTGTTCTTGTTGTGCTAGATGGGTAACCTGCTTGTTGTTTTTGGATATTGTAATGGTAGGCTCTAATTTCATTTCTTGTTATTCTTGTTGTGCGAAATGGATGTTGCAGTTGCCATGCTCAGTCTTTCCGAAGCTCCGGTATCTACTCTATGGCCTGTAACCACAACTTACATGTTGACAAATTTATAAGAAATTAATTATGTTTAAGCACAACTCTTAATACAGCTACATCATTCAAAGTTCATGAGCTGGCATCAGCATTTGCTGTCTGCAACACGGCGTGATGGACCAATTTTTTATTCAACTCCCAAGCAAATCAATACAAGATACATGTTTTTCATGCTAATCGCATACGTACTAAAAACAAACATATTATTACAATACAACGTTATTGTCAAATAGATAGCATGTAATACGTGCAACATTTAATTAATTGTGGTTGTCTGCCCAAAACCGAGCTTGGAGCAGTCCACGCTTTTCTTGTCCACCAAACGCCTTAGCCAAAACATCATCTGAGATTGGTAGCTTTGACCCGAACACAGCGTTGGCAATGGTGATGGCCCCAGGATTTTGGCTGCTAAGTGCAGCAATAGCAACCGCTGGCATGTGAGGGTTGGGGTTGAATTGGAAGTGGATGAGCCCCTCAGGGAACACGAACACGTCACCTTTGTTGAGCACCTTGGAGAAGAGCTTGTTGTCTTGGTTGGACGTGTGAAGCCAACATAGAGTGTGCCCTCAAGCACGGTGAGGATCTCCGTGGCGCGAGGTGGGTGTGCGGTGGGTTCTCGCCTAAGGGTGCATAGTCGATGCGCGCTAGGAGATGCCTAGTGTGTTAAGGCCAGGAATCCGCATGACATTGATCAAGGTGACGTTGGACCCAACCTTGCTCATCTTGGTGTCCCTAGGCATGTCAAGTTTGGCTGCCATGAAGAAGTCCTCCGCTTTCACATCCTTTGGGTCTTTGCAAACGAATCCATTGACAAACACTGCATCCAAGAAGCAGTAAAACACACACACACAAAGGTCAGAGGTTATTTCGAAATTAAACATGCTTATATGCTTGAGAACTGATGCAAGTGCCAGAGCTGAGAATCGATCCAGATATAATCTGATTCAAGAACCACATACCATGCGAGTCCTTGTCGACGACGCAGAAGTCTTGGAGAGGGCTCGGATCGGAAGCAATGGCCTGCGATGAGACCAATGCAAGTATAGCAGTGAGGAGAAGAAAGTAGGAGGTGGAGGAGGCCATTTGCTCTACCACAGATGCTGTCTACTTGTTAGCTGGATGTGTTTAAGCTCTGTACGTAGTTCTTATGCTTTGGCCATGGTGGGGGATACATGGATATATATAGCTTTTCTGCAGCGTCTGAATGCAGGTGTGTTTATGAACAAGTCAAGAAGCGGCCTTCCTCCCAACAATGAAATTGTCTTCTCATGGCGCGTGCATCGTCAAGCGATCGACTATTTAGTTGATTCGACTCAGTCCTGCGTGCAATATATATATTTAACGAAAACAGTTTATGGTAAAAAGTTTGATAATGTTTATTTGATGTTTGTCATGCATGACATTGATGCATGGTTAGTTGCAAGCTGCTCATGGTAAAAGTCGGCGACGCGTCCCATTTAATTAAGTCTAAACAACAGTTGCAATCTGCTCATTGTCTTCGATCAGCTTGTTCATGCATGCATGAGTATTAGCGTCATCCATCATGAAATATCACATCCGGTCACTTAAAAGTACGTGGTCACCATCAAATCCTGATGGTGAACAAAAATCAATCCAAATTACTAAGCCCATATATGACCACGTCAGGTTAGTTAGCTAGCACACATATGAAAAAGGGAAAACGTGAGGAAGTGTACGTAGCAAAGTTGATCGATTCCAGATAATATAATATTGCTAGTAGTCGGCTCATTCTACTTGCTTAATGGCCGTTTCTATCCGGTCATACTTTCTTCTTGACTTGTTCGCATCTCACCTAATCTATGTGCTGCTAATAGGGCCTGTTCTTTTCAGCTTCTAAAAGCTGCTTTCGGTTTTTCTACAGTAACTAATTTTTAAACGGAGTATTTTTTTTAAGATAGGATCTACTAGTTAATTATGGTACATACTGTACCGACTTCATTTATACTGACAAAAACAGCACGTGAGTTTCTGTTATTCTGTAATTTCTCATACGAACAGCCCAAAAGCTAAAAACCACAGTCAAAAGCCACAAGCCGCAGCCAAAAAGAACAGGCATGTATGTGGGCATTTGCATTTATGTATATAACAATGCATGTATGTGATGTATATGTGGGCATTTGCATTTATGTATATAACAATGCATGTATGTGATGTATATGTGGGCATTTGCATTTATGTATATAACAATGCATGTGTGTGATGTATTTGTAAATTTTCATTTATGTATATAACAATGCATATATGTGATGTATTTGTGAATTTACATTTATGTATATGTGAAAATGTGTGATATATAGGTGAATTTTGAGAATGAGTGTCATACATATGTATCTCTATGTTCATTGGGTTGTTGTAAAAAAATACTGATAATTGGTCTTATTACAGTGCCTGCTGGTTGGTGTAGAGTTATTCATTGCGCTGTTGTAAAGAAATACTGATAATTGATCTTATTATAGTGCCTGCTGGTTGGTATAGGTAATAACTGGCCAGTGTGTGGCAGGAATGGGCTTAATACAGACGGTTCTAGTTTAGAACCGTCTGTAATAAGCCTTCCTATATATACTCTCAGGCTAGGGTTTTGCCCATACACTCAGTTATAGATCTACATACCGTCTCGCCGCTCTCGATCCCGATCTAGCCCGTCGTCGTCTCCTTCTTGGATCTCCTTCTCGCCTCCACGCCGTCGTCGCCGCCTCCTCAGACCTCCGTCCCCAATCGCCGCGCGTCGACCCCCATCCGTGCTGTCGCCGCCGCCTCCTCGGACCTCCGTCCCCAGTCGCCGTCGAGCCCCGTCCACGCGGTCGCCGCCGCCTCCTCGGACCTCCGTCCCCAGTCGCCACCGAGCCTCGTCCACGCGGTCGTCGCCGCCTCCTCGGACCTCCGTCTTCAATCGCCGTCGATCCACGTCCACGCCGTCACCGCCGCCTCCTCGGACCTCTATCCCCAATCGCCGTCGATCCGAGCCGTGGTGACCGGTGAACACTTTGATCCCCTTTCTCCTCTCCTCTCCTCTCCTCTCCTCGCCGTAGTGACCGGTGAACACTCCGATGAGCCGTGGTGACCCGAGCATTTTTCATGAATTAAGATTATGCTCTTGGCACTTACAGTCTTTTGTTCTTTATCAATTGGGACAAAATTATATATTGTTTGAAATGTGCTTTAATATTGCTTAATTATACTAGCTGATTATTGTGAAAAGAGATGCATGTGGGAAATGTCATATGCTCTATGAACTAACTGGTCTTGTACTGAGATTGGATCACAAATCTTGAGCTCTAGATTAGTAGTCCTTTCGGTTTTGCTAGAGTAGTCAGAATTCTTGCAGTCTGTGATCACCTGTTTAGTAGATTAGTAGTCCTTTCGGTTTTGCTAGATTAGTAGTTCATGTTGTAGATTCAAGGTTTGGAGCTACGAATTCACATTTCTTTGAGCTCAAGGTTTGGTTCACATTTGACAGATTCAATCAATGAAGAGTATAAGACTGTAGTAGTGGGACGGCCAATATTAAAATCTTAGAGCTACTAATTCACATTTCTTAGAGCTCAAGGTTTGATTAAAATCTTGTGTAACCCTACATCTGAGAGCAACTAAAACCACTCTAACATGCTGATTTTAGTCTTTTATGTCTGGCTACTTTTGATGGCAGCATGTTACTTCAATGATCTATGTCTCAAATCTGAATATATGCTGGTTTTAGACTATTGCATGAAATGTTATTTAGATGGCTTAATATTTCCACTTGTTTATATCTTGAAGAAGTCATCTTTATATCCAACATGTCATCCGCGCATTCTACAACATCATCGCAGGATACGTCCGCTCCAAAATCAAAACGCCAAGAAAAAGGACTGTAGAAAAAGTTTGAGGGCCGATTTACCATCACAGAGGTCGATGGATCTGGGACCCCTATCCTTCCTCGCCGAGCAGCATGCGCATTCCGAAGAATGATCGGAATAGTTGCATGAGAACGAATTGAGATCATATTCGATTCGTGGAAGACCGTGATTGAGACTCGGAAACGTGAGCTGCTGACAAAAATATTTGCATCGTTCGAGATCCCAGAAGAACACTAAGACTCCATGCAACGACATACCTTGCTAGCGGCATGCAAAGCATGGAAGAACTTCAAGAGCGTGTTTGTCAAGAACTTCGTGGAGAAGGATTTAATGCCCTTTCATAAGTACCATTCCTGGAACCATAACGGGAAGAGTTTAAGGCGATGAAGATGACTGAAGATTTTAGAAGTGCAAGTGCAGCACACAAGGCCCTCCAAACAAAAAACACACCTCCACAGACTTGACACAGCTGGGTAGGCGGGCAAAATCCCGCAGTAGAGGACGAAGGACGAACAGGCAATTCTGCGGGACACCGCCCTGCCATTTGCCATAATCCCGGATGAGCGCACTCGAAATTGGATTAGAGCGAGGTCATCTACCATGTCATCCGGGGACATCTCCTTCCGAAACCCTACAGACCAGGAAGTGTCCCACCGCCTGGTAAGATATCGACTGAACAACGTAGTTTGTAATTACTCCACAACTTCGTAGGAAGTGAAATGACATGTTCGGCTCTTGCAGAAAGCGCTGAGTGTAGAATCTTTCCAGGGATCATTCCAGGCAAGTAGGGAGAAAGATACACTCTCCGCGGCCCTGGGAAACAAGGAGCACCAGGTCGTATGATAGGCCTTGGGCTTTATGTTCCTTGGAAACATAGTTTCTCAGATGACTCTGAATTGTATCAGAGCAGGAAGAGAACCGAAGCCGAGCATGAGGCATGGCTACGAGAGGAGATCAAGGCATCTCTTAGAGAGGAGCTGGCTGATTACGTCAGAGGTGAGATGCGAAGATATGCAGAAAATCAGCAGGCCGCCGCCGCCGCTGCGGTGCTAGCCAGACCCCAACCGTTCGAGTAGTTGCGCGTCCAATCCTTCGACGGAACGTGAGGCCAGATTCCCTGTGGACGACATCATGGTAATAATTATTATCTCTGGAATGCATGATCCGTTGATAGGCCTATTGGAGTAGCTAATTTTGTATCATTATGTAGGAGGCTACGAAGTGCACGCTCCAAGTGAGATATGCCTCCGTTCCCTTATGCACTGCTTGGGGCCAGGCACATCCGTCTGCTCACGGGCCATGATGCACCGTACACTTGTAGCACCAGGCTTCAAAAAAGTTCATGTGGATGGTGTGCATGCCAATTTCGAGGTCGTCCTGCTACCGAAGCCCCCCAACGATGAGATCGTGACTCTAGGGCAATCCATTGGAACATTCATCCAGTGGCCCAAAAGCGACATCTGCCTGAAGGCTTCTTCACCGGTGGTAGGTCCACAAGGGCAGTATGAACCAGAGCTATATGCACTAGTGCCATCTCCACAATGCCTATCTCCACCACCGCTACCTGCAACAATGCTAAGTCCACGGGTGTTATTCTCGATGAAGCAACTTCCATCGGTGGTACCTTTTACAGTCGACTACCGTGAAGTCGACCTACAAGCGAGGCAGGGCCAAACCAAAGAAGATAGATGATGATATCCCCTACATGCCATTGGCCCGCAAATTCGTGCTAGGCGAGCTGATGATCGTCCCGGAAGAGTTCCTCCTAACCCTAGGATTGGGTTGCCAGAGATTACACTCTTATTATATGGAACAAGCCAATAAGCCACAGGCAGAACGGCTCTTACGTGTCACTGTCAAATTCAGGCTGGATCATTTGCAGCACAACATTCATGACTGTGTCTTCGCGGTGACATTTGAGGATTTATTTGATCTTTTCAATCTCAACGCTCTCGACGCCTCACTCATTCGAAACTGGACGCTGTAAGTGTGTACAATCATAGTCTCTATTCATGTAATGCCGACATATGTCATATATAATTTGTTGCTTTTCTGTGTATATATAGATACATGCTGACTGAAACTAGATAATCCAAATCACCAATTGGTTTCCTGGACCCACACTTGGTCGCCATGGATACCATCAGTGAGGATGCATCATTCGTCGAGAGCTATATTACAACAACACTTTTGGCTCACCGCGATAAGGAATTTGTTCTTATGCCATACAATGAGCGGTTCCATTAGATTTTAATTGTAATTATCCCAAAATGGAACAAGGCAATATACCTTGATTCCTTAGGTAAGAACAAATTCGAGTACACAATTATCGGCCAATTACTCGATAGGTAAGTACATTTTCTCCATACATAACTATATTGTACTCTTTCTTTCCTTTCAAATGAGTAAGCTAACTTTTTCGAATCACGAAGGTCATTCGCCACGTACAATGCACAGACACGTGGCTCGACGGAAGGGGCCAAGCCCTTGAAACATGTTCGAAATTTTCGGGTATTCACTAGTATACATTAATTAATCCTATATAACACTTGGTAGTAATGCCTCTTGAATTAACACATTCTATTTTTTGCAGTGCCACCAGCAGCTACTCGGCAACATGTGTGGATTCTATGTTTGCCACCATATGAAACTACTCCTTGATTCCTTGAAGATCACCAATTCTATGGTTTGTCAATCTTCTTATATTTATTTCATACTTACCAGGTTATATATGTACACACATTGATATTCCTATTGACAGGCTGCGCCCATCTCTACAACTGCATTGCAACAGCCGGACCTTGCACAAATTCGAGGAGAGTGTGCGTACTTTTTGATGTCTTAAGTCGTAAATTCAAATGGAGGGTTCCATAGCGTACAATAATTTTTTGTTTGGGATAAGATATTGACATTGATTGTAATTTTGTATTTGTTAATGGTTATTTTATTTCATTTTAATTAATTGATTTGCGAAATGGATGTTTTATGCTTGTGAAATGAATTGAGATGTGAACTGGATGTATATGTACATGTTGATCTGCTTGTTTCAGAGGGAATGGTTAGCATTTCCTGAGGCTAGCCAATAAATAGAAATAGGTTTAGGAGTAGAAGGGAATAACTAAATACCGTCTATGATAGTTATAATCACAGACGATTTTTAACTAAAAACCGTCTATCATTTATAAATATCACAGACAGTTTTTATTAAGAACCGTCTGTGACTATACACCTTTGGGCGAGAACCCACCGCGCACACACCCTCGTGCTATGGAGATATTCACAGTGCTCAGGTGCACAATCTATGTCGTCTTCGTGACTTCTAACCGTAACAACAGGCTCTTCACTAAGGGTGTTGTATTTGAGTTTCCTGAGTTGCTCACACACATCCAATTCAACCCAAGCTATGACAGGCCGGCAGTTGCCATCGCCTCATTCAGTAGCCGGGAGTCTTTCGTCTACCATCAAAGGTGATGGTTAGAAGGAAGTAGATTGCAATTGCTGCAGCATAATTTGATCACTATATATTCAGTATATTAACAAGATATCAGCTTTACGTTTCTCTTTTAATAGAGGATTTCTATTACAAGAAATCAACATATACCGTGTGAGGGTGATAGACGACAGCTATGTACCCTTTGATTACTAATAGACGACAGCTAGCTACCCTTTGATTAGTGATAGACGACAGCTAGCTAGCCTTTGATTAGAGTGGTTAATTTGATCTTCATTTTGAAGATGAATAATGTTAGGACACTCTAAACTAACTTTCTTCGGTAATTTTATCTCCGAATTTTTTTCTCGGTGCACTCTAAAAACATAACAATACAAGTTATGTTTATAGACTTATACATGTATAGCCATGTCACGCTATTAATTAATAGAGGTGGGAATGGATGGATATCCAACTATATAAGGGGTGTTGACAAATTTATAAGAAATTAATTATGTTTAAGCACAACTCTTAATACATCTACATCATTCAAAGTCCAGCTGGCATCAGCATTTGCTGTCTACAACAAGGCGTGCTGGACCAATTTTTTTATTCAACTCCTAAGCAAATCAATACATGATACATGTTTTTCATGCTAATCGCACACGTACTCAAAAACAAACATATTATTACACTACAACGTTATTGTCAAATAGATAGCAGTTAATACGTGCAACATTTAATTAGTTGTGGTTGTCTGCCCAGAACTGAGCTTGGAGCCAGTCCACAGTTTTCTTGTCCACCTGAAACGCCTTAGCCAAAACATCATCTGAGATTGGTGGCTTTGACCCGAACACGCGTTGGCAATGGTGATGGCCCCAGGATTTTGGCTGCTAAGTGCAGCAATTGCAACTGCTGGCACGTGAGGGTTGGGGTTGAATTGGAAGTGGATGAGCCTCTCAGGGAACACGAACACGTCACCTTTGTTGAGCACCTTGGAGAAGAGCTTGTTGTCTTGGTTAGACGTGACGAAGCCAACATAGAGTGTGCCCTCAAGCACGGTGAGGATCTTCGTGGCACGAGGGTGGGTGTGCGGTGGGTTCTCGCCTAAGGGTGCATAGTCGATGCGCGCTAGGGAGATGCCTAGTGTGTTAAGGCCAGGAATCAGCATGACATTGATCAAGGTGACGTTGGACCCAATCTTGCTCATCTTGGTGTCCCTAGGCATGTCAAGTTTGGCTGCCATGAAGAAGTCCTCCGCTTTCACATCCTTTGGGTTTTTGCAAACGAATCCATTAACAAACACTGCATCCAAGAAGCAGGTCAGAGGTTATTTCAAAACATGCTTATATGCTTGAGAACTGCTGCAAGTGCCAGACACACAAACGATTCTTTTCGGCCGAATGATCTCTTCATGTTCTTCCACCATTTTATCATAACTCTCGTCCGATTCACTTCCGTTCCATCATGTAGGTTCGCACGCAGCTGTTGAGGAGCGTTCGTGCAGCTGTGCATCCCAGTTCATTCGTGCAGCCTGTCCGTCGAGCGTGCTCAAGGTAAGTACTTCGCGGCCGTAACCTTTCTGTTTAGCATATCATGTGCTTCCAGATTATTTGTCATCTAGTTATTGAGTATAAGGTTCATATCACTTCACTAATATGATATCGCTAAATCACATCGCTAAAGTTACCTAGCCAATTTTTTGTCGCTAAAGTTACATGGCTACTAGCGTATCACTAAAACTTATCTGGTCAATATTATATCACTAGTGCTGTCTGGTTACTATCATATCGTTCACATTTGCTTGTTTATAGACATTTAATATTGTATGTGTGCCATGATGTTCTAGGTTATTTTATTTGCACCTCCTACCTTGTTAATTAGGATGTTCAGTTAAAATGTACTAGAGTCCATGCTTCTAATTAGTGTTTTAGAATCTATGGTTAAATAGTTAATGGGGGTAGCATATGAGCATGTTTTAACTTAGATTAAATTATTGACACTTCTTTGATATTAGGACTGCTATGTTTTAGTTTTCTAATATTATATTGCAGTAATTGTATGATGTTGTATTTGAGCCATGAAGGATGTATGTATTAAACCTATTAATCTGACAAATAATCACGTATCACATAATAAAAAACATGATTGGTTGATAACCATGTGTGAGCTACATTATAATACCTCTTTAGGTTGATTACTATATCACTATCATTTGACATTATTCCACATCGCGCTCATATCAGAAACTATGTCTTTCCATTTTCAACCCTATCACATCTTTTCACGTCTTATAACTGTATTATAGCCTTATCCTCGCCATCTCTTAGTTATATTAATTTTGTTCTATATAATCTGTCCATGATGTATCGGTTACCTTATCACTTAGTATCACCAATCCTGTCTCTCTGGTCTCATTGTATTAAATTATTACCCTCATAACTTTACCTTAATTCATTCATGACTCCCTAACTATATCATGGATAATTCGCTAAATAAAGAACTAAGGGTTATCATGCCGGGATTACCCACATATAGGGTTCATTTTCACCCAACCTAGTAAAGTACGGGGGTCGTATATTCTCGTTACACAGGATATTACACTCCGTCTGCGGTTATACAATCGAGGACAAGTTTGTGCCTGCTATTCTCGTATAACCGGGTATGTGGGATGAGGTCGCCGGCACCCTTGCTATAACTTGCTATAACTTGTCACGTAATAACTATCTTTAATACACAGCCTACATGATACCCATCTCCCATTTATGACAGTATCTCTGATATTAGTTGTTCGTTGCTTTTATCTTGTACCCGTTGTTTACTTGTGATGCTTGTCCTTTATTTCACGTGATTGTATTACTTGTCTTTACTCTTGTGTTGCGACCGTTGTTGGATACTTGTTGAGATTTCCAAATCTCACACTTGCTCTTTTTAGTCTCAGGTAAAAGGCCAGTGGAGTGATAGCATCATGCATGGGTGGGAGCACTCGAGTTTTTAACACCGTGGTTTGCCATTGTTTTGCTGTTTCGTTCGTTCTTTATTTGGTTAGAAGTGGACCGGTCCCATGTTTTAAACATTTATTCCAGCTTCCGTTGGATTTCTATTTTAGCGTTAATAAAGTTTTAAACTCCTCGTGATTTCTTTTATTGTTCTTATTTATTCTTCACTTTGGCGATGATGTTCAATAGTAATATCCCATTTGGTTATGTGGGGTGCTACATAACATCTCCCTCTCTTGAGTTCTAGGCTCCAGTTGCCATGCTCAGGCTTTCCGAAGCTCCGGTATCTACTCTATGGACTGTAACCACAACTTACATGTTGACAAATTTATAAGAAATTAATTATGTTTAAGCACAACTCTTAATACAGCTACATCATTCAAAGTTCATGAGCTGGCATCAGCATTTGCTGTCTGCAACACGGCGTGATGGACCAATTTTTTATTCAACTCCCAAGCAAATCAATACAAGATACATGTTTTTCATGCTAATCGCATACGTACTAAAAACAAACATATTATTACAATACAATGTTATTGTCAAATAGATAGCAGTTAATACGTGCAACATTTAATTAGTTGTGGTTGTGCGCCCGTAATCGAGCTTGGAGCCATCCACGCTTTTCTTGTCCACCAAACGCCTTAGCCAAAACATCATCGAGATTGGTGGCTTTGACCCGAACACAGCGTTGGCAATGGTGATAGCCCCAGGATTTTGGCTGCTAAGTGCAGCAATTGCAACCGCTGGCACGTGAGGGTTGAGGTTGAATTGGAAGTGGATGAGCCCCTCAGGGAACACGAACACGTCACCTTTGTTGAGCACCTTGGAGAAGAGCTTGTTGTCTTGGTTGGACGTGACGAAGCCAACATAGAGTGTGCCCTCAAGCACGGTGAGGATCTCCGTGGCACGAGGGTGGGTGTGCGGTGGGTTCTCGCCTAAGGGTGCATAGTCGATGCGCGCTAGGGAGATGCCTAGTGTGTTAAGGCCAGGAATCCGCATGACATTGATCAAGGTGACGTTGGACCCAACCTTGCTCATCTTGGTGTCCCTAGGCATGTCAAGTTTGGCTGCCATGAAGAAGTCCTCCGCTTTCACATCCTTTGGGTCTTTGCAAACGAATCCATTAACAAACACTGCATCCAAGAAGCAGTAATATACACACAGAGGTCAGAATTAGTTATTTCAAAACATATTGTTTATACGCTTGAGAACTGATGCAAGTGCCAGAACTGAGAATCGATCCAGATATAATCTGATTCAAGAACCACATACCATGCGAGTCCTTGTCGACGACACAAAAGTCTTGAAGAGGGCTCGGATCGGAAGCAATGGCCTGCGATGAGACCAATGCAAGTATAGCAGTGAGGAGAAGGAAGTAGGGGGTGGAGGAGGCCATTTGCTCTACCACAGATGCTGTCTATTTGTTAAGCTCTGTACGTAGTTGTTATGCTTTGGCCATGGTGGGGGTATACATGGATATATATAGCTTTTCTGCAGCGTCTGAATGCAGGTGTTTTTATGAACAAGTCTTCTCATGGCGCGTGCATCGTCAACCGATCGACAATGTTTTAATTGATTCGACTCAGTCTTGCGTAGATAACTCTCCCAACAAAGGTTACGCAATATATATATTTAACGAAAACAGAGGGTAGTTTGATAATATTTATTTGATGTTTGTCATGCATGACATTGATGCATAGTTAGTTGCGTGGGGGTAAAAGTCGGCGACGCGTCCCATTTAATTAAGTCTAAACAACAGTTGCAATCTGCTCATTGTCTTCAGCTTGTTCGATGCCAAGTCGTATCACATGAGTAGTAGCGTCATTCATCTTGAAATATCACGTCAGGTCACTTAAAAGTACGTTGTCGCCATCAAATCCTGATGGTGAAACAAAAATCAATCCAAATTACTAAGCCCATATATGACCACGTCAGGTTAGTTAGCTAGCACACATATGAAAAAGGGAAAAAGGTGAGGAAATGTAGCATAGTTGACCGATTCCAGATAATATAATATCGCTAGTAGTCCGCTCATTCTACTTGCTTAATGGCCGTTTCTAGTCATACTTTCTTCTTGACTTGTTCATCACAACTTTGCCTATTCTGGGCCTGTTCTTTTTTGCTGCGGCTTGTGGTTTTTGGGCTGTTTTTTTGCAGAGGAGATATTGGGCTGTTCTTTTTTAGCTTTTGGTTTTAGCTTTTAATATTTTTACCATAACTATCTTTTAAATAGAATGTCTTTTTAAGATACGATCTACTAAGTTAATTGTAGTACATACCGCACCAATTTCATTTATATCGACAAAACCGTCCGTGATATTTCAGTTATCACGACGGTTTTAAATATAAACCGTCGTGATATTCCAATATCACATACGGTTTTATTATAAAATCGCTCGTGATAATCTGGAATATCACAGACGGTTTTATAATGAAAACCGTCTGTGATAATCCGAATATGTATTTATTGCGCCGGTCAAAACCGCACTGTCTTCATTTCGATTCAGATCTAGCAGGTGCTGCAGCTGGAGGCGGCAATGCTTTTAGGCCATTTCTTTGGTGGGAGGAGGCTTATTTGGCAGGACCGCTAGCTTTGAAGATTCGTCAAGCTCTTGGTTGCCCTAGATAAGGTTAGTAATGAAATTTGTTTTCGTTGCATCAAATTAAATTTAGATCTAGCTAATTTTTTGTGACTGTTATATATATACTTTGAAGATCTAGCTAATTTAGATTTAGCTAGCCTCAATACATGTGGTATATATGTAGTAATAATTAATTAATTTAATTTTTAATACTAAGTTGTTATATATGTGCATAATGTAGGACCGAAGCTAGATGTATACTGCAAACCGTGTCAGTGAAGAGTACATTAATGACGTGTCTGCTTTTACAAGAGCTGCCGAGGAGGATATGTTGAATAAGGGGGTGGAATATATGTATTGTCCATACACTGACTGCGAGAATTTAAAGATGTTAAGAATCGAGCGCAGATTGAAGCGCACTTGATTCGGAGGGGTTTCAAAAAGAGGTATACTTGTTGGACCAATCACTGGCAAGCAACGGTTGGTCTGACAAGAGTTTCACGGAGCTGCTAGGTCTTTTAGCGGACATGCTTCCGGAGGAAAATGAGTTGCCTAAAACCACGTATAAAGCCAAGAAGGTTCTTTGTCCATTGGGAATGGAAATAGAAAGAATACATGCATGTCCAAATGACTGTATCCTCTACCGTAAAGAGTATGCAAACATGCATGTCTGTCCGGTGTGCAACACATCCCGATACAAACGTAACAATCAATCAGATGATGATGGCGAGGGAACAGAGGTGAAGAAAGGACCTCCTGCAAAGGTGGCATCGTATCTTCCTATAATTCCCCGTTTGAGGAAGTTTTTTGCGAATCCAAAGGAGGCAAAACTGCTGCGTTGGCACTCGGGGGAGCTCAAGAAGGATGGAATGCTGAGACACCTTGCTGATTCAAGCCAGTGGAGAAACATCAATAGGAGTTTTGCAGATTTCGGTGCAGAACCGAGGAATATAAGTTTTGGATTGAGTACAGATGGAATGAATCCTTTCAGTAGCATGAGCAGCCGACATAGCACTTGGCCCGTGACTCTATGCATCTATAATCTTCCTCCTTGGTTGTGTATGAAGCGAAAGTATATTTTGCTGTCGATACTTATCCAAGGGCCAAAGCTACCTGAGAATGATATTGATATGTAACTAGCACCGTTGGTGGAAGATCTAAAAGTACTATGGATCGAAGGGGTATATGTATGGGACGCATACAAACGAGAGAACTTCACTTTGTGCTCCTTATTGTTCTGCACCATAAATGATTATCCTGCCCTTGCTAACCTGTCGGGCCAGAGTACAAAATGTGCCAAAGCTTGTACTCACTGCTTAGATGGTACCGAGAGTGTGTGGCTGAAACACTCACGCAAAACAGTGTACATGCGTCACCGCCGGTTCCTTCGGAGGGCTCACCCATACCGCAAGATGAAGAAACAATTTGACGGAGAGAAGGAGGACGGTTCAGTTCCAAGGCATTTAAGCGGAAAAGAGGTTTATAATATCGTTAAGGATTTAGATGTTGTCCTCGAAAAAGTACGTAAATTGAGGGCTCGTGAGAAGAACATATGGAAGAAGAGATCAATATTTTAGAACTTACCTTATTGGGAGTACCTAGATGTTCGACATTGCATCGACGTCATGCATGTAGAAAAGAATGTATGTGACACCTTGATTGGTCTCTTACTGAACATTCGTGATAAAACAAAGGTCGACGTCAACGCACGGCTTGACTTGGCTGATATGGACATCATGCCTGAGTTAGCACCGACAGGAACACATAATGGACGAACATACCTTCCCCCTGCGTGTTACACTCTGTCCAAGGCCGAGAAAACTGAACTGTGCCAGTGCTTGCATGCTGTCAAAGCTCCGTCTAGTTACTCCAGCAACGTGAAGAAACTTGTTTTGATGCAAGTTTGAAGTTAAGTGGCATGAAGTCTCATGATTGTCATGTGGTGATGACACAGATGCTCCCAATTATAATTAGAAATATTTTTCCGATCAAAGTCCGAGAGACAATCGTAAGGCTATGTTATTTCTTTAACACAATTGCTCAGAAGGTCATCGATCCCGAAGGACTAGATGCTCTACAAGACGAGGTGGTGATGACTCTATGTCATCTTGAGATGTATTTCGCTCCATCGTTTTTCGATATCATGGTCCATCTCATTGTTCACGTTGTGTGGGAGATAAAAATGTGCGGGCCCGTATTCCTACGTAGCATGTACCCGTTTGAGAGGTTTATGGGAATTCTCTAGTCCTATGTACAGAATCGATCTCCGCCGGAGGGCAGCATCGTCGAAGGTTATGCAAGAGAAGAGGTCATTGAGTTTTGTGTCGATTATATGGCTCAGATTCAACAGATAGGTGTGCCTCAATCTCGTCATGTGGGGAGGCTCAAGGGTATCGGAACTATCGGAAGGAAAGCAATCACTCTAGATATGGATGCGTATGCTCAAGCCCATTTCACGATCTTGCAACACATGACTGAAGTGGCCCTTATGTCGACCAAAGACAAGGATGTGCTTGGCAATGTAATCCGGAGTGGCGGATGTTTGGATCATGAGACAACACAACGATCGGTTCAACCAATGGTTGAAGGAGCAAATCATTAGGAGCTCGTCAAGTAAGATGCTGACATGGTTGGCAAAAGGGCCAATATTTACAGTTGTGACATGGCAAGGATATGACATAAATGGGTACACATTCTATACACATGCTCAGGATGTAAAGAGCACTAACTGAACATCGGTGTCCGCAAAGATGCGTTCGATGCCGATGGGTTGAGAAACTCGTACTATGGGTTCATAAAGAGATTTGGGAGCTCGACTCACGTGGTTTTCAAGATCCCTTATTTCACCGCCGTTGGGTGCATCTCCCACGGTGAAGGTTGACAAGTACGGTGTCACTACCGTGGACCTCCAACGTGTCGGGAACAAGACGAACCATTCATACTCACCAATCAAGTTATTCAAGTTTTCTATGTAACCTACCTGGCAAATAAGAAACGTCATGTAGTTCTTCATGGAAAAAGAAAAATTGTCGGAGTAGTGAATGTAGTGGACGAGAAAGAATACAATCAATTTGACGAGTTACTTCCTTTTGCAAATGGCATAAGGGTCGACGACGAACAACGTGGCGAAACTAGTTACGTACGCATTGATCATCATGAAGGGCTAATTTTTAAAGGAAATAAGCAAGTGGAATGAGAATGTGCGACATATATGTGGGCATTTGCATTTATGTATATAACAATGCATGTGTGTGATGTATTTATGAATTTGCATTTATGTATACGTGAAAATGTGTGATATATAGGTAAATTTTGAGAATGAGTTGTACAAATGTATCTCTATGTTCATTGGGCTGTTGTAAAGAAATACTCTGTGAGGTCTTACTGAATGCTGGTTGGTGTAGTCATATTAATAACTACAGCCGGGGGGAGGCTTATCATAGACGGTTCTCAGTTTAGAACCACCTATGACATTTATTGGGCTTATCCGTCATGTTTTTCATCCCAAACACAAAGATTCTTTTGTAAAAGAGATACTAACTCGAGTAAGTTTTCATGCCCACTCCATTGTAGGCATAGCCGTTCGAATAGTTTTCACTGTGCAGAGGTCATGTAAGGTTCCTCACGTAATGTTCCGGCTAGGCTTCATGTCTTTCGTCTACCATCAAAGGTGATGGTTAGAAGGAAGTAGATTGCAATTGCTGCGGCAGAATTTGATCAGTATATATTCAGTATATTAACAAGATATCAGCTTTACGTTTCTCTTTTAAAAGAGGATTTCTATTACAAGAAATCAAGATGTACCGTGTGAGGGTGATAGACGACAGCTAGCTACCCTTTGATTAGAGTGGTTAATTTGATCTTCATTTTGAAGATGACTAATGTTAGGGCACTCGAAACTAACTTTCTTCGCTAGTTTTATCTCCGATTTTTTTCACGGTTCACTCAGACACGAGTATGTTTCATGGTACTAGGACTTGATGATGCACGCATGGCCGGCCATAGTGAAATAATTAAGCACTTAGTTCTTACCAAGAGTTGATATTGTTGAGGTTTAGCATTTTAACTATACCATGTTTGTAAAGAGTATGATAGTATGTGCTGGTAATAGTAGTGCAAGTTCCATCCACCTGTTACATGGCCGGCCATAGTGAAACAAGAGTTGATATTGTTGAGGTTTAGGGTTCAAGTCCTACTGCAGCGTGCGTCAAGCATGTTGGCTGCTTCATTATTTGCTGTCTACAACGAGGCGTGCTGGACCAATTGTTTATTCAACTCCCAAGCAAATCAATACATGATACATGTTTTCATGCTAATCGCATACGTACTAAAACAAACATATTATTACAATATGACCTTATTGTCAAATAGATAGCAGGTAATACGTGCAACATTTAATTAGTTGTGGTTGTCGCCCGAAGCGAGCTTGGAGCCAGTCCACGTTCTCTTGTCCACCTGAAACGCCTTAGCCAAAACATCATCCGAGATTGGTGGCTTTGACCCGAACACAGCGTTGGCAATGGTGATAGCCCCAGGATTTTGGCTGCTAAGTGCAGCAATTGCAACCGCGGCATGTGAGGGTTGGGGTTGAATTGAAGTGGATGAGCCCTCGGGAACACGAACACGTCGCCTTTGTTGAGCACCTTGGAGAAGAGCTTGTTGTCTTGGTTGGACGTGTGAAGCCAACATAGAGTGTGCCCTCAAGCACGGTGAGGATCTCCGTGGCACGAGGGTGGGTGCGGTGGGTTCTCGCCTAAGGGTGCATAGTCGATGCGCGCTAGGGAGATGCCTAGTGTGTTAAGGCCAGGAATCCGCATGACATTGATCAAGGTGACGTTGGACCCAACCTTGCTCATCTTGGTGTCCCTAGGCATGTCAAGTTTGGCTGCCATGAAGAAGTCCTCCGCTTTCACATCCTTTGGGTCTTTGCAAACGAATCCATTAACAAACACTGCATCCAAGAAGCAGTAATATACACACACAGAGGTCAGAATTAGTTATTTCAAAACATATTGTTTATACGCTTGAGAACTGATGCAAGTGCCAGAACTGAGAATCGATCCAGATATAATCTGATTCAAGAACCACATACCATGCGAGTCCTTGTCGACGACACAAAAGTCTTGAAGAGGGCTCGGATCGGAAGCAATGGCCTGCGATGAGACCAATGCAAGTATAGCAGTGAGGAGAAGGAAGTAGGGGGTGGAGGAGGCCATTTGCTCTACCACAGATGCTGTCTATTTGTTAAGCTCTGTACGTAGTTGTTATGCTTTGGCCATGGTGGGGGTATACATGGATATATATAGCTTTTCTGCAGCGTCTGAATGCAGGTGTTTTTATGAACAAGTCTTCTCATGGCGCGTGCATCGTCAACCGATCGACAATGTTTTAATTGATTCGACTCAGTCTTGCGTAGATAACTCTCCCAACAAAGGTTACGCAATATATATATTTAACGAAAACAGAGGGTAGTTTGATAATATTTATTTGATGTTTGTCATGCATGACATTGATGCATAGTTAGTTGCGTGGGGGTAAAAGTCGGCGACGCGTCCCATTTAATTAAGTCTAAACAACAGTTGCAATCTGCTCATTGTCTTCAGCTTGTTCGATGCCAAGTCGTATCACATGAGTAGTAGCGTCATTCATCTTGAAATATCACGTCAGGTCACTTAAAAGTACGTTGTCGCCATCAAATCCTGATGGTGAAACAAAAATCAATCCAAATTACTAAGCCCATATATGACCACGTCAGGTTAGTTAGCTAGCACACATATGAAAAAGGGAAAAAGGTGAGGAAATGTAGCATAGTTGACCGATTCCAGATAATATAATATCGCTAGTAGTCCGCTCATTCTACTTGCTTAATGGCCGTTTCTAGTCATACTTTCTTCTTGACTTGTTCATCACAACTTTGCCTATTCTGGGCCTGTTCTTTTTTGTTGCGGCTTGTGGTTTTTGGGCTGTTTTTTTGCAGAGGAGATATTGGGCTGTTCTTTTTTAGCTTTTGGTTTTAGCTTTTAATATTTTTACCATAACTATCTTTTAAATAGAATGTCTTTTTAAGATACGATCTACTAAGTTAATTGTAGTACATACCGCACCAATTTCATTTATATCGACAAAACCGTCCGTGATATTCCAGATTATCACAGACGGTTTTTAAATATAAACCGTCTGTGATATTCCAGTATCACATACGGTTTTTATTATAAAATCGTCTGTGATAATCTGGAATATCACAGACGGTTTTATAATGAAAACCGTCTGTGATAATCCGAATATGTATTTATTGCGCCGGTCAAAACCGCACTGTCTTCATTTCGATTCAGATCTAGCAGGTGCTGCAGCTGGAGGCGGCAATGCTTTTAGGCCATTTCTTTGGTGGGAGGAGGCTTATTTGGCAGGACCGCTAGCTTTGAAGATTCGTCAAGCTCTTGGTTGCCCTAGATAAGGTTAGTAATGAAATTTGTTTTCGTTGCATCAAATTAAATTTAGATCTAGCTAATTTTTTGTGACTGTTATATATATACTTTGAAGATCTAGCTAATTTAGATTTAGCTAGCCTCAATACATGTGGTATATATGTAGTAATAATTAATTAATTTAATTTTTAATACTAAGTTGTTATATATGTGCATAATGTAGGACCGAAGCTAGATGTATACCGCAAACCGTGTCGTTGAAGAGTACATTAATGACGGTTCCTTTTACAAGAGTGCCGAGGAGGATATGTTGAATAAGGGGTGGAATATATGTATTGTCCATACACCGATGCGAGAATTTAAAGATGTTTAAGAATCGAGCAGATTGAAGCGCACTTGATTCGGAGGGTTTCAAAAGAGGTATACTTGTTGGACCAATCACTGGCAAGCAACGGTTGGTCTGACAAGAGTTTCACGGAGCTGCTAGGTCTTTTAGCGGACATGCTTCCGGAGGAAAATGAGTTGCCTAAAACCACGTATAAAGCCAAGAAGGTTCTTTGTCCATTGGGAATGGAAATAGAAAGAATACATGCATGTCCAAATGATCGTATCCTCTCGTAAAGAGTATGCAAACATGCATGTCGTCCGTGTGCAACACATCCCGATACAAACGTAACAATCAATCGATGATGATGGCGAGGAGCAGAGGTGAAGAAAGGACCTCCGCAAAGGTGGCATCGTATCTTCCTATAATTCCCGTTTGAGGAAGTTTTTTGCGAATCCAAAGGAGGCAAAACTGCTGCGTTGGCACTGGGGAGCTCAAGAAGGATGGAATGCTGAGACACCTTACTGATTCAAGCCAGTGGAGAAACATCAATAGGAGTTTTGCAGATTTCGGTGCAGGACCGAGGAATATAAGTTTTGGATTGAGTACAGATGGAATGAATCCTTTCAGTAGCATGAGCAGCCGACATAGCACTTGGCCCGTGACTCTATGCATCTATAATATTCCTCCTTGGTTGTGTATGAAGCGAAAGTATATTTTGCTGTCGATACTTATCCAAGGGCCAAAGCTACCTGAGAATGATATTGGTGTGTAACTAGCACCGTTGGTGGAAGATCTAAAAGTACTATGGATCGAAGGGGTATATTTATGGGACGCATACAAACGAGAGAACTTCACTTTGCGCTCCTTATTGTTCTACACCATAAATGATTATCCTGCCCTTGCTAACCTGTCGGGCCAGAGTACAAAATGTGCCAAAGCTTGTACTCACTGCTTAGATGGTACCGAGAGTGTGTGGCTGAAACACTCACGCAAAACAGTGTACATGCGTCACCGCCAGTTCCTTCGGAGGGCTCACCCATACCGCAAGATGAAGAAACAATTTGACGGAGAGAAGGAGGACGGCTCAGTTCCAAGGCATTTAAGCGGAAAAGAGGTTTATAATATGGTTAAGGATTTAGATGTTGTCCTCGGAAAGGTACGTAAATTGAGGGCTCGTGAGAAGAACATATGGAAGAAGAGATCAATATTTTGGAAGTTACCTTATTAGGAGTACCTAGATGTTCGACATTGCATCGACGTCATGCATGTAGAAAAGAATGTATGTGACACCTTGATTGGTCTCTTACTGAACATTCATGATAAAACAAAGGACGACGTCAACGCACGGCTTGACTTGGCTGATATGGACATCAGGCCTGAGTTAGCACCGACAGGAACACATAATGGACGAACGTACCTTTCCCCTGCGTGTTATACTCTGTCCAAGGCCGAGAAAATTGAACTGTGCCAGTGCTTGCATGGTGTCAAAGTTTCGTCTGGTTACTCCAGCAACGTGAAGAAACTTGTTTTGATGCAAGTTTGAAGTTAAATGGCATGAAGTCTCATGATTGTCATGTGGTGATGACACAGATGCTCCCAATTATAATTAGAAATATTTTTCCGATCAAAGTCCGAGAGACAATCGTAAGGCTATGTTATTTCTTTAACACAATTGCTCAGAAGGTCATCGATCCCGAAGGACTAGATGCTCTACAAGACGAGGTGGTGATGACTCTATGTCATCTTGAGATGTATTTCGCTCCATCGTTTTTCGATATCATGGTCCATCTCATTGTTCACGTTGTGTGGGAGATAAAATGTGGGCCCGTATTCCTACGTAGCATGTACCCGTTTGAGAGGTTTATGGGAATTCTCTAGTCCTATGTACAGAATCGATCTCCGGGGGGAAGATCGTCGAAGGTTATGCAAGAGAAGAGGTCATTGAGTTTTGTGTCGATTATATGGCTCAGATTCAACAGATAGGTGTGCCTCAATCTCGTCATGTGGGGAGGCTCAAGGGTATCGGAACTATCGGAAGGAAAGCAATCACTCTAGATATGGATGCGTATGCTCAAGCCCATTTCACGATCTTGCAACACATGACTGAAGTGGCCCCTTATGTCGACCAGCACAAGGATGTGCTTCGGCAACAGAATCCGGAGCGGCCGGATGTTTGGATCATGAGACAACACAACAGTCGGTTCAACCAATGGTTGAAGGAGCAAATCATTAGGAGCTCGTCAAGTAAGATGCTGACATGGTTGGCAAAAGGGCCAATATTTACAGTTGTGACATGGCAAGGATATGACATAAATGGGTACACATTCTATACACATGCTCAGGATGTAAAGAGCACTAACCAGAACATCGGTGTCCGCAAAGATGCGTTCAGTACCGATGGGTTGAGAAACTCGTACTATGGGTTCATAAAAGAGATTTGGGAGCTCGACTACGTGGTTTTCAAGATCCCCTTATTTCACTGCCGTTGGGTGCATCTCCCACAGGTGAAGGTTGACAAGTACGGTGTCACTACCGTGGACCTCCAACGTGTCGGGAACAAAGACGAACCATTCATACTCACCAATCAAGTTATTCAAGTTTTCTATGTAACCTACCTGGCAAATAAGAAACGTCATGTAGTTCTTCATGGAAAAAGAAAAATTGTCGGAGTAGTGAATGTAGTGGACGAGAAAGAATACAATCAATTTGACGAGTTACTTCCTTTTGCAAATGGCATAAGGGTCGACGACGAACAACGTGGCGAAACTAGTTACGTACGCATTGATCATCATGAAGGGCTAATTTTTAAAGGAAATAAGCAAGTGGAATGAGAATGTGCGACATATATGTGGGCATTTGCATTTATGTGAGGTCTTACTGAATGCTGGTTGGTGTAGTCATATTAATAACTACAGCCGGGGGGAGGCTTATCATAGACGGTTCTCAGTTTAGAACCATCCATGACATTTATTATCACTGTCTGTGATTAACGCCTACCACAGAAGGTTTTTAGTTACAAACCATTTGTGATTATCACTATCACAGATGGTTTTTAGTTACAAACCGTCTGTGATTATCAGCTATCACAGACGGTTTTTAGTAACAAACCGTCTGCGATTATCACCTATCACAGATGGTTATTTTTACAAACCGTCTGTGATATTTACACCACAAACGGTTCGAAAACCGTCTGTGATAACCTCCGATTATCACTGACACATAAATTCAGACGGTTCAGAAAACCGTCTATGATGAAGTTTTTGAACCGTCTGTAATACGGTTTTTTATAGTAGTGGAAGTGGAAAGCAAAGATGATGATAACACAATGCCACAGGCAAGCGACTAGAGGTGAAACATGTACAGCAAGCTATTATCTAAGGTTTTGGATAATAGATATGAACACAATCCCCATTAAAGTCTGCTAAGTGGAGGTATGGACGAGACACCACTAGAGAATAGCCTTGATTCCACCATCTTCTTCTCCGTCTAGTCTGGACACGGCGTATTAGGTGTACGGGTCTTGATCCGATGGCTCTAAGTTATTTTAGTGAGCGAGGGTGAGCATAAACAACCATGCTCCACGAGCTAACACACAGAATGCAATATTATAGATTCAAGGCTTAACAAAGGAAGGCTCAGATAATTTTATTTGCTAAATGCCAAGATTGAATTATAGTAAGTAGAAATCCTATGACTTAGCATTTTAACCAAAACATGTTTGTAAAGAGTGTGAAAGAATGTATTAGTAATAGTAGTGCAAGTTGCATCCATCTATTACATATTCCATCCATCATATGCTATTTTGTTACAATAGTTCTATCAACCCATTATACTCATTGGGTTCTATCCACATAGGGGGAATCAAACTAGTGTTCTATCGATCCGTCATGTTTTTCATCCCAAACACAAAGATTCTTTTGTAAAAGAGATACTAACTCGAGTAAGTTTTCATGCCCACTCCGACTGTAGGCATAGCCGTTCGAATAGTTTTCACTGTGCAGAGGTCATGTAAGGTTCCTCACGTAATGTTCCGGCTAGGCTTCATGTCTTTCGTCTACCATCAAAGGTGATGGTTAGAAGGAAGTAGATTGCAATTGCTGCGGCAGAATTTGATCAGTATATATTCAGTATATTAACAAGATATCAGCTTTACGTTTCTCTTTTAAAAGAGGATTTCTATTACAAGAAATCAAGATGTACCGTGTGAGGGTGATAGACGACAGCTAGCTACCCTTTGATTAGAGTGGTTAATTTGATCTTCATTTTGAAGATGACTAATGTTAGGGCACTCGAAACTAACTTTCTTCGCTAGTTTTATCTCCGATTTTTTTCACGGTTCACTCAGACACGAGTATGTTTCATGGTACTAGGACTTGATGATGCACGCATGGCCGGCCATAGTGAAATAATTAAGCACTTAGTTCTTACCAAGAGTTGATATTGTTGAGGTTTAGCATTTTAACTATACCATGTTTGTAAAGAGTATGATAGTATGTGCTGGTAATAGTAGTGCAAGTTCCATCCACCTGTTACATGGCCGGCCATAGTGAAACAAGAGTTGATATTGTTGAGGTTTAGGGTTCAAGTCCTACTGCAGCGTGCGTCAAGCATGTTGGCTGCTTCATTATTTGCTGTCTACAACGAGGCGTGCTGGACCAATTGTTTATTCAACTCCCAAGCAAATCAATACATGATACATGTTTTCATGCTAATCGCATACGTACTAAAAACAAACATATTATTACAATATGACCTTATTGTCAAATAGATAGCAGGTAATACGTGCAACATTTAATTAATTGTGGTTGTCTGCCCAGAACTGAGCTTGGAGCCAGTCCACAGTTCTCTTGTCCACCTGAAACGCCTTAGCCAAAACATCATCTGAGATTGGTGGCTTTGACCCGAACACAGCGTTGGCAATGGTGATGGCCCCAGGATTTTGGCTGCTAAGTGCAGCAATTGCAACCGCTGGCATGTGAGGGTTGGGGTTGAATTGGAAGTGGATGAGCCCCTCAGGGAACACGAACACGTCGCCTTTGTTGAGCACCTTGGAGAAGAGCTTGTTGTCTTGGTTGGACGTGACGAAGCCAACATAGAGTGTGCCCTCAAGCACGGTGAGGATCTCCGTGGCACGAGGGTGGGTGTGCGGTGGGTTCTCGCCTAAGGGTGCATAGTCGATGCGCGCTAGGGAGATGCCTAGTGTGTTAAGGCCAGGAATCCGCATGACATTGATCAAGGTGACGTTGGACCCAACCTTGCTCATCTTGGTGTCCCTAGGCATGTCAAGTTTGGCTGCCATGAAGAAGTCCTCCGCTTTCACATCCTTTGGGTCTTTGCAAACGAATCCATTAACAAACACTGCATCCAAGAAGCAGTAATATACACACACAGAGGTCAGAATTAGTTATTTCAAAACATATTGTTTATACGCTTGAGAACTGATGCAAGTGCCAGAACTGAGAATCGATCCAGATATAATCTGATTCAAGAACCACATACCATGCGAGTCCTTGTCGACGACGCAGAAGTCTTGGAGAGGGCTCGGATCGGAAGCAATGGCCTGCGATGAGACCAATGCAAGTATAGCAGTGAGGAGAAGGAAGTAGGGGGTGGAGGAGGCCATTTGCTCTACCACAGTTGCTGTCTACTTGTTTAAGCTCTGTAGTTGTTATGCTTTGGCCATGGTGGGGGGATACATGGATATATATAGCTTTTCTGCAGCGTCTGAATGCAGGTGTTTTTATGAACAAGTCTTCTCATGCGTAGATATCTCTCCCAACAATGAGGTCGGCCAGGTAAAAGGTTACGCAATATATATATTTAACGAAAACAGAGGGTAGTTTGATAATATTTATTTGATGTTTGTCATGCATGACATTGATGCATAGTTAGTTGCGTGGGGGTAAAAGTTGGCGACGCGTCCCATTTAATTAAGTCTAAACAACAGTTGCAATCTGCTCATTGTCTTCAGCTTGTTCGATGCATGAGTAGTAGCGTCATCCATCATGAAATATCACATCAGGTCACTTTAAAAGTACGTGGTCGCCATCAAATCCTGATGGTGAAATCAAAATCAATCCAAATTACTAAGCCCATATATGACCACGTCAGGTTAGTTAGCTAGCACACATATGAAAAAGGCAAAACGTGAGGAAACTTCCAAAGTTGATCGATTCCAGATAATATAATATTGCTCGTAGTCGGCTCATTCTACTTGCTTAATGACCGTTTCTATCCGGTCATACTTTCTTCTTGACTTGTTCGTCACAACTTTGCCTACTCTGGGTCAGTCTTTTTTGGCTGCGGCTTATGGCTTTTGGGCTATTCATGCGAGATATTACAGAGTAATAAAAACTCATGTATGGTTTTTGCCGATATAAATGAAGTCGGTACATTATGTACTACAATTAACTAGTAGACCCTATCTTAAAAGGGTACTCTGTTTAAAAACTACTTAATGTAGAAAAGCCGAAAAACAGCTTTTAAAAGTCAAAAATATTGGCTGATTTCTGACCAAAAACCGGTTTAAATAAAGTTATATTACATAACAAAGTTTAAATAACCCATACCGGGTAAAATTTTCCATTATGGGATGATCAGGCCAAATAATACACTGCAAAGAACCCAAAAGCAAAAGCAGAAAGCAAACATGAGGACAACACAATGCAACATGCAAGTGATTGGGGATAAAACATGTACGATAAGGTACTATCCAAGGTTTAGATAATAGATGTGCACACAATCACTATCAAAGTCTGCTAAGTAGAGGTATGGACGAGAGACTACCAGAGAACGGCCTTGATTCCAGCATCTTCTTCTTTGCTTGGTCCAAACGCTGCATAGTAGGTATAGGGGTCTTGATCCGATGGCTTTAAGTTATTTTAGCGAATGAGGATGAGTACAAACAACGTGCTCTGCGAGCCAACACACAGAATGCAATATTGTAGATGCAAGACATAACAAAGGAAGGCTTGTGTTATTTTATCTGTGAAATGCCAAGGTTGAATTATAGTAAGTAGAAATCCTAAGACTTAGCATTTTAACTATACCATGTTTGTAAAGAGTGCGAAAGTATGTACTAGTAATAGTAGTGCTAGTTCCATCCACCTGTTACACGGTTTCATCCACCATATGTTATTTTGTTATAATGGTTCTATCTATCCATTATACTCATTGGGTTCTATCCACCTAGGGGGAATCAAACTAGGGTTCTATCCAGCCGTTGTGTTTTTCATCCCAACCATAAAGATTCTTTTGTAAAAGAGACACTAACTTGAGTAAGTTCCTACACCCACCCTTGACTGTGGGTATGACTGTTCAAATAGTTTTCACTGTGCAGAGGTCGCACACTTTACCCACATGAGATGCCTAGCTTATTCCGCTGCCATGCTACCTTGGGTGTAAGGCTCAGATGGCTATCACAATGCGTTTAAAATGCACCTTCCCAATGTGGCTACACCCGCTAAGATTTTCACCACTGTGAGGTTCTATCCACCTGAGAGACCATGTGGAGGTCATCCCGTTGTGTATGATGAGTAATTGACATCGTTTTACGAAAAGTCGAGTTTGAGTCGGCTTGTTCGGACCCTGACGTTGCGTGGCGTAACGGGCTCGGTCGAACTCGGTCAAACTTGGTCGTATGGGTTAAGGTTGCATATTCTGATGACTCGACAGGTTTGATCTCTATTTACGCTTTCATGTATCGAGCGGTGCTATTTGACGTGTTTCTTGTCTGTGTGGCTGCAGGACGTCGAGGCGGTGTCGTGGCGAGACACGGTGGACCGGACTAGGCGCAGGTGGCGCTGAGGTCAGAACGGTCGGGACGTGTCGAAGACGACGTGGACTCGAGGTGGTTGCGAGGCGTGCGAGGCAAGGAGCGCGGAAGCTTCCCGGAAGGTGCAGGAGGGGCGAAACGGGAATTTCGCAAAACTGCAAAAACGGGAGCGGGCGCCATTGGACTTAGCGGGCGTAACGGGACGGAGACCCGTTAGCCAAGGCTATAAATAGAGGAAAGGGGCTGCATGCCTCCTCATGGCTTCTAGAAAGAATTAGAGTTTCATTTGAGTCAAAAGAGCTTTTGGCAAGTTGTTGTGCTTTGGAAGCTTTAGTTGTTATGAGTTGTTGAGGTGAGCAGGGGGTTGTCTCCTCCCAGGGAGTGTGTCTCACGTTGCCTTCTCATGTGTTCTTGTTTTTCCAAGTGCTGGGTCTTGTGTTCTTGAGAGATGGAGAGGGTTTGAGTTGATGCCTATGTAATTTCCTTTCTTGTTCAATTGTACAGGCGTATGGGAACTCCTTGGTGATCTTCTTATGAAATCTCTGAAGTTATTTTCAATTAAAGCTCCCTGTTCTTCTTGTTCTCTACGATGCCTCTTGTGCCCTGATTTTGAGATTTTGAGTTTGTGCTTGGTTCTTGTTGGGAAGTAGCAAAATGGACTGCTCTAAGATATGATTGCATTTCTGCATCTTCTAAATCAGTTGGGTTCATGAGAAAACGAAGTTTAATTTCAGTTTTTCATTTCTGAGCTTCTCTGTCCTTGTTCTGGCATTTCTAGGGTTTTGCGGTCCCTTATGATTCTCTTCATGAGATGGCATGAAACTTGATATCTAGACTCCTGAGGCTATCCTTTAGCTATCCTCAAAGTTTCATGAGCAAAGGTTGAGAGATTGTTGAGGAATTTGGTTTTAAATTCAGATTTGGCAAAAGTTCAAGTTTTTGTCAAAATCTGGATTTCTTGATCTTTTGATGAGTTCTCTTGTTATCAAAGGTCTCTAAGGTTTTTAGCTTTAAGTCTTGTTCTCTTAAGCAAAGGAGATCAGCTGATCTTAAGCAATTTCTTTGTTTTCCAGTGGTCACTGCATTCTCTGTTTTCAGTTTAGCTGCAGTTGTTCTCGGTTCAGGCTGCCATCTTTTACCTTCAGCAGATTTGGGGTTTCGGCCAACTCATTTTGATCTTGGGATCAATCCTTTTTGTTAGCAGTCATGAAATGCTTTGACCTCTCTGTCTATCGGCTGTGCAGGATTTTGTCTTTGATTTCAGCAGCAAAGAATAGACAGAGCAGTAGATACTGATTTGTGTTCTTGCAGTCTGTCTCTCGGCCAGCCATTTTTCAGTCTTCGGTTTTACTTTAGTTCTCTGCCGACGGATGCACTGTCTTGCTGCCGACTGATTTCTGTAGCCTCCTCTTTTGACTGTGTAAACCGGCAGCAGTTCCTGCATGCGGTGCATTTATTTTTCAGTTTATCTCATCAAGTCATTTCAGTTCAGATTGCTGTTCACTTCCGGCAAGCAGCGGCATTAACATTTCCTTGGCTTCAGGTTTCTCAATTTTTTGTGCCGTTTTTGACCCCGCTGCATGTAGTCCAGACGATCTCGGTTTTTGCTGAAATTTTTACTGTGTACTTACGGATCTAAACTGAGTCTGACTGGGTAACATGCGTTTCGGATTTCCTGGATTTTGACCCTGTTTTCTTTGTGTCAAAACAGCACTTGAGCAGCCAAAATTTTCAGCTTACTGGATTTTCCTTCTAGCAGTCTTCGGCAGTATTTTGCTTCAAGTTTTCAGTTGTTGTGCAGGTTCTGTTTTCATTTCTTTCCTGTAGCTTCATTTTCCTGTGTTCAGCGTTGTCTGAATTTTCGTTGTGGCTCTCAAATCTGCAGAAGTCTTTGACGGTTAACAAGTTGTCATTGTGCTTGTTCAGTTTCAACATAATGCTCTAGGCTAGCATGTATTGAGATCGAATTTAGCTATCTCTGTGAACTTGGTTGTGATTTTTCTAGTGAGTGTTCTCAGTTTTCGGCAGAGTTATTTTCCTCTTCCAGTGAGCAAATATTTTCTAACTTCATAGCTGCCATAGCTATCGGAGGAGAAGATTGTGTGCGAATACTTGAGGGACAAATTTTAAAAAGGCACCATTCACCCCCCCTTTGTTGCCATATCCGGTCCTACACCACCCGCTCCGGAAGCCACTCTTGTGCTGCATGTCACGTCCTTTGACCGGCTCTCTTGCCCGTGTTCAACCGGATGGCGCATCCAGCGTTGGGCCGATAGATACCCATTATAGACTTATGGTTGTACTATTTTACCTTAGGGGTCATCACAAGATTGAGTCCTTAAGATTACTTGGGTGGTCCTGCCACATACCAAGCTCTCATGTTCTATCCACACCTACCTAACTTACCATTCACTCAAGTATGAAGCAAGTTTAGAGTTTTAGATTCCAAAATACCATTTCTAGTTCAATATACTAGCCATTTCCATCCAATGGCTGCCCAAACTAAGTTTTCATATTTTGAAATGATGTCGGGGTAAATTAATACCCACATTTGTCTAAGCAAGGCTAAGTATAGCACTTAGATACGAACTTTATCAAGTACTATGTATACCATTAATTCTAGGGTGACAAGGATTTTTGTTGAAAGTGAAGGAGTGGGGTGTAATAAAGCAATTATCAATAGGGAATTAACTATGAAATAATACAAATTTAATTTGTATAATAAAGTAAAGCATGCAATTTAATAATTTAAAACAATATGATTTGCATTCAAAAAGTAGGTGCAAAATGATCAAAGTATTGACTTACCTTATTCATAGTCTTGTTGGTCTTGGTCGGGCTCAAACTACCGCTCTTCTGGTCCTTCGGAATCAAATTGAATGATGCATCAAAATTCAAATAAGTATACGAGAATGTAAATAAATCCAAATGAACTCCAAAATTCATGATTTTGCCTTTGTTAGAAAGATCTTGAATTTAGATGAATTCATAAACAAGTTTCACTTGATTTGGATTTAAATGAGTGAGATAGGTATTCCAAAGTTTAAATCAGGGAAAATCACAAAAATAAATAGAGGAGAGAGGGTATGTCTCACTTACAGCTGGGGCTGCAGATTTTTTTTCTAATTTAATTCCTTATTAGAAAAGATAACAATGGCTGACAGGTGGGGCCATAGGGTTTTATTTTATTTTCTTTTTGAAGTTTTTTCTTAAAGAAATGAGGGGAGAGGCTGACAGGTGTGCCTGGGCTTAAGTGAGTGTGGCCCATATGACATAAACTCACAACTTTAACCAGATTTAATTAGATTTTGTAATGACTTGGGTCCACATGTTCATGACCCATTAATTTAAACTAATAAGTATCATTAACCTAACTTAATTATGGCCTAATGATGTCATTAAAATTAATGACGCTGCTACAGTGCTTCTCCTCTGCTCACAAATGAGGCGCTTTGGCCGAGCTTATCGTCGGTGAGCATCTGTAATGCCCAAAATTGGTTGCTGGGACCTCAACGATCCTATGCACAATGACAGCGTGGCTGGCGACAAGCTATAGTGGCATCACGATGGTGCATGGCGGTTGCAGAGGCACAACCACCATGGCAAATGGGCTCCAGCGATGCAGATTGAACAAGAAGGGCACAACTAGCATCTATGGGGCACATGGAGCTCACTGGAGCGGATGACAAGGTTAGGGAGGCATTGTGGCGATTTGGTGATGGTGACCCAAGGCGGCGTAGTGGTCTACAATGGCGACAGTGAGCTAGAGTGGTCAGTAGTCTAAATTAGCATAGGGGAGTGTAAGAGGGAGGTAAGAGGATTCTCTAGCAGGGAGGAACTTGGCGGTTACGGCCGAAGGTGAACAAGACGATGGTGCCGGCTAGTTTATGCTGATAAAAACCCAATTGGGTTAGGGTAGTGAAGAAGATAGCTAGGCGGTTAACTTGAAACGGTCAAAACGGTGGGGAGCTCACTGGATTAGAGGGGATGGTGAGGCAATCATGGCAGTGCGCATCAATTAGGAGGGCAAGCTCAGGTTGGGCTTGGTGTGGTGATGGGGAGGTGCGGGGTGTGAATGGGAGAGGTAAGGAAGCAGGGGGCTCAGACGGCTTATATAGCCGAGAAGAGGGGAGTTTGTGTGGCATGCTCACTAGACATAGCACGGCGATGATGGGGTGATAGGCACGGTGTGGGTGCGCGAGGTGACGGGGTGCAGTGCACGGTGTGGGTGTGCAATGATGTGGAACAACGAATGGCGTGGGCACGCGGCGAACGCGGGCTAGGACGGCTCAGCATGGGTGGCAGCATGGCCATAAGGCCAGTGATGTGCGAGCCAATGGTGATGATGTGAGTAGGTGGCGTAGCATGGTGTGGCATGGGCACGTGGCACAACACGAGTGCAATGCGAGCTGTGCGGCCATGACACAGACCATGGGCCAAGTGGTCTTGGGCCGAGAGTTGGGCCAGGAAGGTAGAAAGGAATGGACAGGCTAAAATTGAATTTTTATTTTCTTTTCCTTTTGGTTTGAAATTGAATTTTGGTTTTGAATTTGAATTTGAATTCTTTTGGCCAAAAATTTGAATTGTGCTCAAACATCAACATTATTGAAAAAAAATTAAATTTCCCAAAATGGGGTGTTACAATAACCTACCCCAAATGCGTCCGCCGAGTTTTGCCACATAAAAGCACCCAAGATGGCTTTAAATCTTACCGAGTGTCGACCTACACTCGAGAAGCTATTACAGAACAACACGGGCCAAGTGAGGACTGAAACAACCAACACAACGGAAATGGGAACAGGAAATCTTCCCTAGTGTTTTGACAATCGGTAAGCTTATGTGACATGGATATATTTGCACACACCACATGTTTACCCACCGATATTGTAGCACCTCACATATCAATATGAGATACTACTATCGAACGTTATTGTCAAACTAAATAATAAGTAAAAGAAACAATAGAAATAACAAAGAAATTAAAACTTTATTAGCACTTTATAAGAGAACCAGCGGAAGCTATAAGTAAATATTTGAAACATGTGACCGGTCCATTTCTAACAAAATAAAGAGTAAATAACATAACATAAATAGTGGCAAGCCATGGTATTGAATACTCGAGTGCTCCCACACATGCATGTTGCAATCACTCCATTGGCCTTTTACCTGAGAATGAAAAAAAGCAAGCGCGAGATTTGGGAATCTCAGCAAGTACCTAACAATGGTCACAAGTAAGGTGAGTAAAGGATAAGTAATTCTATCAAGTACTTGACACAGGTTAAGTGCAATGTAACTAGGTTATCGGAAACACTAATAAAGGTTAGAGATAGAGGTAACAGAAATAGTAAAATTAACAATGATTGTTATGAAGCAAATTCTGGTAATGACACCAGCGATTACTTCCCACATACCCGATTATATGAGAAGTCAAGCACATCACTGTTCTCGACTGTATAACCACAGACGGGGTGTAATATCCTGAGTAACGAGTGTACAGCCCCAGTACGTTACCAGGTGGGTAGAAATCTCCTCTATATATGAATAACCTCGGGCCAGGTAACTGTTATATTGTTAACAAATTATACGGTACAAATTAAGAGAACTATGGAGAGGTTAAGATAGCGATATGATAAATGAAAGGATTTGCTAAAGATTTGAAATAGAGAAGCATTAGATCCCAGTGAGTGGTGATGTGAAATGATAATATGGCGATAGCAGTCTAGAAATTATTCTAAAAGAGGTATTACAACATAGCTCACATAAGGGCTGACAACCATCCAAATTTTATTATGTAACAAGTAATTATTATTAGTCAAATTAATATATATATATATATATATATATATATATATATATATATATATATATATATATACTCGCATAAGAAATCATACAAGTAATGCATCATGATAACAGGAAAAGTGAACATGGCGGCCTTAATATTAAAGATTGCTGGCGGTTTAAAACTAAGTTTAAAGCATGTTCATGCACTACTCCCACTAAGGATTTAAGCATGAATTCTAAAACGCTAATTGAAAGCGTGAATTCTAAAACACTAATAACCGAGTATTCTAATAAATATGAAAACATGTACAACAAGGTAACCTAGAAATATCATGGTATGAGTACAATACGAGAAGTTTATAACCAGGCAAGCATTGGTAATATGACAAATGTACTCAATGGCAGTGGTGACAAATAATCATGGAAGATGTGGTATGCGGAACGAAAAGGTTAACGGCCGTGAGGTACTTGCCTTAAGCACGTTCGACGGACTCACTGCATGAAGGATCCGAGATGTGCAATTGCCCAAATGTTCCCTGAAATGCCACATGCAAACCTACAAGGTGGAACAAAGGCGAAGCAGATAAGAGTTAAGATAAAATTGTGGAAAGACGAAAAGAGATGCATTCGACCGGAAAAATCGCGTTCGCTAAAATTTCTTCATGTGCATCGCCGTTCGGCCATACAACCAAAGCCCCACTACAGAGGCTAACAAGACACCGTGTGAAACCCGAACCGCCTGGCCACACCGCCGCCTGGCCTCACCGTCGCTTGGCCGCGCTGCACCTCTGGCCGAACCGCAGCTCAGTCCGCGCCATGCACCGCCGACCGCTGCCGCGCCGTGCCCCAGCGCCGTGCCGTGCAGTGCCGATCACTATTGCGCCATGCCTCGGCGCCACGCCCACCTGCGTGGTCCGTGCCATGCTGCGCCAATGGACAAGAGACAGAGACTAGGGAGAGAGGAATAGACCTTCGGTTGGGGATGGCAGTATGCGCAATGGGGAAGGCAGATGACAAGAGGAAAGACTTCGGATGGGGATGGCAGTATACCACATGTGAAAAGGCCAAATAGACCACGCTTCCTTATTACCTCCCGAGCGTCATCTCGTAGTAGCTAGGACTCGGTACCGATACCACATGTCAACGGGCCAAACAGACCACGCTTCCTTTACTATATACCAGAGTGTCGATCGTCTGATTCTAGCACTTGTAACAGTACCACGTACCTTTCCAATGATCATTGCATTTTTTGTACACTCGGAAACAACCTGTGCCCTGCTTTCTTTATGCGTTTGCCAATTTACTTACAATAATTGTACACCCAATAAATGTATCCTGCAAGCACATAATCTAGTGAACACATCCAAGCAATGACATCCAGAAAACTAATTAACAACTTTCACCAAAGTTTCAAGTAGCAATTCACATGTTGCAAATAGTCATTTAACATACAAATGTTCAGCAACTCAACCACAACCAGGATGTAGATCACATGGCAATACCAAATGTGGGCAATAATTTAATTCCAAATTGTAGTAAGAGACAAATACAATAAACTAGTGATGCAAAACTTACTACTAACAGCAGGCTACTCATTATACTTCAGATTATACTCAAGAAAAATATAGTAACAAAGTCGTACGTCGCGCGAACGACTTGTTAACCTGATGAAGAACAGAAGCCGCGCAGGCTTGACGCAGTACAAAACGTAGATGACGCAGTGCAGTGAGCGGTCATGCAGATGCGCTGCCCAGAAACCTTATTGCCGCCCCGTGCAGGTACTCTCTGCGGCAACGGTTCGGAGATAGCCGCTCTCACTCCTTTCAGGTGCACGCCGGGAAGAAAGGTCGACGAGGTTCAGACGGCATAGCACCACAGCACAACAACAAAGTAGAAAGTAGAGGAACAATGGATATGCAAAATTCTCTCTATTTTCCTGGACGTCTCCAGGCCCTTTTAAGGGTGCTGCAGTTATTCACTAGTAACTGCTACGTTTTAAACTGAATTATGCACTGGTAACTGATGAATTAAGCAGTGTAAATTCACTTGTAACTGCCTCATTCAAATGTTTGAATCTCATTCAAACAGAGAGAGTGGTGCAGGGTTCAATAAAAATAGAGATAGACTTGGTCTGCCAAGCGTCACGGACAAGTCACAAGTCACGCGGTTTTCACGCGAAAATACGGAATACGCGCGCGCATGCGTGTGTGTATGTGATTAGACAGAACCCTCCACATACCATCTATATCCATATTCAAGGAGTGGTGAGGACTCCACCTTATAAATTGGTCTTTCTCACCTTGCCTTAGCAATATGGTACTAAACCATGCATATCTTGGAATTAAAGAAATGGGCCATAATTAAATGGGACAATTTCTAACAAAGACAGCATGCTCCATTTCCCAAAAGCGACCTTCCAGCTTGCTGTAGATCAACTGTAAATTATGGCTGCATTTGGAGCGGAAGCCTCAACTTGGTCAAGCTGAACGTCGGGAGGAATGCCATTAGAGGCTGCCGATCCAGATGTAGTCTGAAGAATCACAAAGATATTAATTACAAGATGTAGCTACAATATAAGTCATAGTTTGTGATGATAAACCTACTATTAGCAATCATTATTACCTAACATGATCAAACAAACTTTTGCTAACAGAATGGCAGCCTGCATGGTAGGGAATGATTGGAAAATGACAAGACACCATGGAAATGCCTCCATCATCAAAGACCATTATAGGATCGGGTATGACAAGTTAGAGGGGAGTGAATGACTTCTTAAAATCTTCCTCCCAATATTAGCAACACGGTGTAGTGAAAAATACAAACTCACAAGCTACACCAAAACCAAAAGCTAAAAATCACAAAGTCACCCAAAACGTAATGCCTCACCGATCTGACTGCCGACCAGTGGATGGTTGGACCGCTCAGGCGGTCTAACAACAAGTATCAACGATCGGATCAGGATGGGTGGTCTGACCACTCGGGTCATGGCGGTTTGACCGCTCACTGAACAGAGGCTAAAATCAACACGGCACACAACCAAGAAAATCGCTAACTCTTAAACCAACGATTCAAATAGAATGAAACTTGGTAACACATCCTCTTGAGGATTCAGGAACCTATTTCAATCATGGATCATGAAGATCAATACCAAAGTTCCGACCTTTATCCAAACAAGGAAAGTTACATAAAAATAGGGCAAAAGATATAAACATCGGTCTACACTTGCTTGTGAGTCCTTGATGATCTAGATTACCTTGACTAGGTTCTCATATGTAATAGCAAGCTAGATCATAGCATAGAGGGTGGCAGCTAGGAGGCATCAGCGCTAGGGAAACAGTGGCGGTGCCAGGGGCTGGAGGTGGCGCTAGAGAGGGAAGAGGCACGGGTGGTTAGGGCTGGGCTTGAGTCCTTCCCCCCATGTTTCCTTTTATCACAGCGCAAATTCGAGTTGGTTTTGAATCCTCCTTTGCTTGATCTGGTCCAGGAATGACTCCCTCTTCTAATATCCAAACATCTCATTTTCACGTATGCCTTTTTCTCTAATTATGTCTAAGTCCTCAAGAGGGCTAATTTTAGAATATTACAGTCATCCAGATCTCATGTGCGGATACAAGATGAGCCGCTCTATTGAACTCATTTCTCCATTGGCCGTAGATCAAGAAGTTGCATGCCCTAAAATTTGCCTCAATCTCATCTGTCATGGAAACATCGAGGAACATGTCATCAACAGACACAACAAAGGGACTTCTCACTTTGTTCCAAATGGCTTGGCCTTGAGCCTGGATGTACATTACCATCATTGTCTTCCAATAGGGGTAGTTGATCCAATCAAAAACAAGAGGATTGTTGTTATACCTCTCCAACGCCATTGCTCAAAAGACTGGTTAAGATATATGAAGAAGATCTAACTGGGCTCTGACACCACTTGTAGAATCGGGTATGGTGAGTTAGAGAGGGTGAATGACGTCTTAAAATCCTCTCCTTGGTATTAGCAACACGATGCAGTGGAAAAACACAAACTCGTGAGCTATACCAAAGACAAGAGCCAGAGATCACAAAGTCACCCGAGACGAACTATCTCACTGGTCTAACCGCTGGCAAGGGGACAGTTGGACTGCTCAACTGGTTTGACCGCAAGTATCACTGGATAGACCAAGATGGGTGGTTAGACTGGGATGGGTAGTCTAACCACTCGAGTCATGGTGGTCTCAGCACTTGCTGAACAGAGGCTAAAATTAGCACAACACACGACCAAGAAAATTGCTAACTCTTAAACCAATGATCAAAACATGATGAAACTTGGTAAAATCCTTTCTAAGATGTTAGGAACCAATTCCAATCATGGATTACAAAGATTAGTGCCAAAGTTCTAACATTTATCCAATACAAGGAAGGTTACATCAAAAATGGTCAAAAGAGAGAAACATTGATCTACTCTTGCTCATGAGTCCTTAATGATCTTGGATGGGTTCTCACATGTCATTGCAAGCTAGATCATAGTACAAACTCAAACCAAATGCCCTCAAGATCAAAACCCCAAGATCTCCGCTTTCTTGAGCAAAACCGAGCAATCACAAAAACTTTCCATAGAAAGTGGCTAGATGGATAGGATATGATCTCCAAGAGACATATATCCACCTCTTACATGTCCTTGGCACCAAGAGAGATCAACAGGGGATGATATCCAAACAAGAAAACTAAGCAATTCAAAAGAACAAGGAGGGATCCATGTCACAACTCACTTGGATGAAGTTTGAAAATTCATTTCACTTTGAAGGAAATGTTTTATAGCCACTCCCTTATAGAGGATAGAGCTCTAAGCCTAGAGCATGCACATAAAGTTTTCAACACAATGAAACCCTAACCTCTCACTCTAACACAAGAGATAATCAATCTCTTAACACACACAAGGGCTTATATAGTGAAGGCACCTTATCTCTCACTAAACCCTAGCAACCAACCACACCTAGTGGATGTAACCACGTACAAATGGGAAAACCCAGTAACCCACACATAAACAGGTTTTACATATACACACTTGTATACTTTTCAAAGCGCAACTTCCATATGGCTCCAATAGCCCGATAAGATGCTCCATTCACCAAGATGTGACCTAAACAACTTAGACTACCACCGTAGTTTCGCAAACCGCATATTCACCTGGTATTGTACAATTTTCTCAATTTCCACCCATGCTTCTCCTCTAATCAACCACCACAACGAAGTCCATGATTTCCAATGACTTACCACCAAGATCGTACGCCTGCTCTAAGGATCGTCAACACTTCAACATCCAAGTCCAATGGCACACCATATGCATAACTTGCCTCATCATTATCCTTGTCTTTCTCTCATGTTTCTCCACTTAAGATGATACTCTACCTGAACTTATGTGACCCTCCATGGCCTCAGGGCACCTCTGCTAGCCTCGGCCTTACCATTGACTGCAACAACCACAACCCCCTATACATCAAAGAATAATCAAACATCCCATGCACAAATGACATGCACTTGACTCTCATAAACATAATCGATGCAACATGCACCACTTCACACCCACATTAAGAATCCCACATTGCATGGACTCTTGACATGACTAACACTTGCACAGGCTCACACCATGACTAACACTTGTATGGACTCCTCCCATGACTAAAACATCCGAAACCAACTCAACTCACTCTATTTCCCATAGGCCAGTTATATAGCCAACCAACGATCGGATGGATCGCCATGAACCGACTTAAAAGCTCCCGGTAACAGGGGACTGGTTTGATCATCTGACGACCTCTGGTCGGACCGCCATTACATGGCCAGTCACATCACTCTCAAAAACTCCACACAACTCGATGAGCACCTCCCTAGAATAAATGTACCACAACTAGAAATTAGTCACACCACATTTCCATTTGGACCGCTGCCCATGGCCAGTCACATTGGAACACCAGTCAAACCGCCATTACATGGCCGATCAAACCGCACACACATAGCGGTCAGACTGCCTCTGTGGGCAGGTCAGATTGTTGCCAACCTGATAGCAAAATCAGAGCAAATGACACAAAGTCAAACTCAAACTTCAACAATGAAGCAAAGCAAAGGCAAATACTCATAACAACCATAGGGTGACCTCCACATGATTTCACAGTCATAACAAATAAACTAGGCATGAATTGGTCACATCATGTATTATGGGCATGAAGCACACTGAATCAACTGAATCCAACACAAATACAAAATTTTAGAAGTTGTAACACCATAACCAAGTGAGATGTACAACACAAACTGAACATGTGTTAACACAGGCCGAGATACATACATATGTCATCCATGCAAAAGGAATTAAGTACATGCAAACATCACATTACTCTCCATATGGCTCACATTAAGTGCTTGCAAACAACACATCACATTACGTTGATGAGTGCAAAGATCAGATGGCTCTTGCGGCCATCTTCCAAGGAGTCCTATAGGAGACCCTCCTCCTACTCGCCAAAAAGGGGACGACGAAAGCTACATGGGACACCCTCAAGATGATGTATGTTAGTGCCAACCGCGTCAAGGAGGCACACGTATAGAACCTCAAGAGTGAGTTTAAAGGTTTGTGCATGAAGGAAATGGATTCGATGGATGACTTCGCTATGAGATTGATGACTCTCGTCAACCAAATTCATGGTCTTGGTGACAAGATGGAGGAGAGCTACGTCGTGAAAAAGCTTCTATGTGCAGTCCCGAACAAGCATCTGCAGATTATCTCTACCATTGAGCAATTGGGGACTTGAAGGCAATGACTGCAGAAGAAGCGATCGACTGCCTCAAGGCGTATGAGGAGCGTCTGCGCGTTCCAAGCGGCAACAACAATGATGAACATCTTCTCCTCATGCGGGCCGAGTGGGAGGCCTGATCGTCAAAGCACAAAGGCGACAGTTTCAACTGCAATGGTGGCCAAAGCCGTAGGCAGCATCGAGGACTTGGTTTTTACGGTGTTTTGATTTTCGTCCTCGATTTGCCTCCGGTCATGATATCCACCGTCCTGAGAGTAGATATCATTTTCCTCATCGAGACAGCTACCCACGGTGAGATCAGCATGTTGCTGGTGCACCGACTTGCTCTTCCATAGCAGTCGGACCCAAAGAATGCTTCTGTGTCTCGCTCATAGACCTTACGGCTTTCGGCGACGGAGGCGAGGGTAGTTAGAGGTCAGTCGTGCTTGACTATTTCTTCTACTCGTCATGTGACTCAGTATTGGGTACCAAAGTCTGCTTTGATTTATCCTAGTACTAAGCCACAACTGCTCTTTTGTTGACTCAGGTTTGCTGGGCAGGGAAGGGAGAGGTTTGGCTTGTTGACTCCGGCTATTCTCGACACATGACCGGAGACTCCCGTTGATTCTTTTCCCTTGTCCGAGCTCCAGGTGATAAGACTATCACCTTTGGAGACGCCTCGTCTGGGCGTGTCATCGCTAAAGGTACTGTGCGCATTAATGACTCTTTTATTCTCAAAGATGTTGCCTTAGTGAGTAAGCTGCAGTATAATTTGCTTTATGTTTCTCAGCTTACCGATGACGATTTTGAGGTAAGTTTTAAGAAAAATGCTTGCAAAATTATTGATTCTTCGGAGAGTCTTGTTTGAGGGATTTCTAGATATAGGAGGATCTTTCGTGTTGATTTTATTGAGTTTTCTGGCGATCCTCTCAGGTGTTTAGTTGCTTCAGAATCCCGTGATCTCTCCTTTCATAGGAGACTTGGTCACATTGGCTTTGATCATTTGACCCGAGTTAGCGGCCATGATCTCATTTGTGGTCTGCCCAAGCTCAAGATAGTCAAAGACGTAGTTTGTCCTCCTTGCCGGCACAACAAGACGTAGTTTATGGTCACTGTGACTATGACTGATGCACCAGGACAGCTTCTTCACATGGACACAATCGGTCCAGCTAGAGTGCAGTCAGCAGGAGGAAAGTGGTACGTTGTTGTCGTGGTCGATGACTTCTCGATATTTTCTTGGGTGTTTTTCTTAGCCTCGAAGGATGAGACGTTCAGTCATTTTCGGGGTCTTTTTAGTAGGCTGTCTGTTGAGCTCCCAGGTGCCTTATGAGCGATCCGCAGAGACAATGGCACGGAGTTCAAGGATACCTACTTTAAGAAGTTCTGCGATGAGACAGGTGTAGAGCATCAGTTCTCTTCTCCGTACATCCCACATCAAAATGGCGTCGTGGAGAGGAACAATCGTACCTTGGTCCAGATGGTCAGGACAATGCTTGATGAGTATTCTACACCTAGGAAGTTTTGGGCTGAGGCGATAGCCACCGCGTGCCATGTTTCAAACAGAGCCTTTCTTAGGGCACACTTGCATCGTACTTCTTATGAGTTGAGATATGGGCGAAAGCCCAACGTCTCGTATTTTCGTGTGTTTGGTTGCAAGTGTTTTATTCCAAAGTCTGGGAACATAGATAAGTTCGAGTCACGATCTTGTGATGGAATTTTTCTGGGTTACTCATCTTCTTCGCGGGCGTATAGAATCTGGAACTGCGAGTCTAGTAAAATGGTAGAAACCTGTGAGGTGACTTTCGATGAGGCCAGTCCGGGGACTAGGCCCGATATCTCAGGTTCTGTAGTGCAGTCCGAGACCATCTTTGTGGATGATGAGGAGGATGAAGATGAGGGTTGTATACCTGATCTAGTTCTTCCTCCCCCTGAGGAACCTCCTTCTTCCACAGTACCTCAGGGAGATCAGCTCATTCCTTCCACATCTTCAGGAGCTAGTGGCTCTGTTCCTATCTCGTCAGCTCATGAGGTAGATGCCACTTCTTCTTCTTATCCAGGACCTCCCGACATATCCAAAAAGACCATCCTTCAGAGCAGATGATAAGAGATCTCTTTGAGCACGTCACACGCTCAAAATCTGGCTTATCGCACTTCTATCCCCACTCTGCCTTCGTTGCCGCTTTCGAGCCCAAAGATGTTGATCATGCACTTTCTGATGAGTCTTGGGTCAATGCCATGCATGAGGAGTTAGAAAACTTTGAGAGGAACAAGGAGTGGTTTCTTGTTGAGCCCCCTAGATGTCATAATGTCATAGGTACCAAGTGGGTGTTCAAGAACAAGCAGAGTGAGGATGTGGTAGTCATTCGAAACAAGAATAGATTGGTAGATCAGGGTTTCTCTCAGGTTGAGGATCTAGATTTTGAGGAGACCTTTGCCCCTGTAGCTAGGCTAGAGGCCATTAGGATCTTGCTTGCATTCGTAGCGTGTAAGGGCTTTAAGCTGTACCAGATGGATGTCAAGAGTGCCTTCCTCAATGGGTATATTGAGGAAGAGGTCTATGTTAGGCAGCCTCCAGGTTTCGAGAACTCCAAATACCCAAACCATGTCTTCAAGCTATCCAAGCCATGTATGAACTTAAGCAAGCCCATAGAGCTTGGTATGAAAGGCTTAAGTCATATCTGTTGAGTCATAGGTTTGAGATGGGTAAGGTAGGTAAGACCTTGTTCATTCGTAGGCATGGCAATGACCTTCTACTTGTCCAGATTTATGTAGATGACATCATCTTTGGTGGCTCTTCTCATGCTCTTGTCTCCCAGTTCTCTGATGTCATGAGCACAGAGTTTGAGATAAGCATGATGGGCAAGTTGAGCTTCTTCCTTGGCTTCCAGATCAAGCAGACTCGGGAGAGTACTTTCTTGCATCAGGGCAAGTACACTCGTGACCTCCTGAGACGCTTTGACATGAGTGATGGCAAGCCGGTGTCAACTCCTATGGCTACTTTAGATTTTCTTGATCCAGATGAGGATGACGAGCCAGTTGATCAGAAAGAATATCGCAGCATGATTGGCTCCCTCTTGTACCTCACTGCCTCGGGACCGGACATACACTTCTACGTGTGTCTATGTGCTCGATTCCAGGCTTCTCCTCGCGTGTCTCACCGTTAGGCGGTAAAGCGCATCTTTCGGTACCTTCGAGCTACCATTGACTATGGTATCTGGTACTCTTCCTCTTCTTGTCTTTCCCTTAGAGCCTTCTCTGACGCAGACTTTGCTGGCTGTAGGATCGATGGGAAGAGCACTTCTGGCACTTGTCAATTCATTGGCACTTCTCTTGTTTCTTGATCTTCTAGGAAGCAGTCCGGTGTTGCACAGTCCACCGCAGAGGCCGAGTACGTTGCTGTCGCCAGTTGCTGCAGCCAGGTAATTTAGATGGCTTCGATATCAGATTGATATCAGATTTTATTTCCCTAGAGACCATGTAGAGAAGGGTGACATAGTGCTCCAGTTTGTGGAGAGTGACCAACAATTGGTTAATATCTTTACCAAGCCTTTGGATAGCTCTAGGTTTTCAGCCTTGTGAGGAAAGCTTGGGGTTGTTTGTCCTTATGGACTATTGTGAGGGGGAGCTTCATACTCTATGCTTTATCTTTTATGCTTCTATTTCCTTCTGATGCATTGTATAATGGTGCATTTGGGTTAGTCCTTCTAGCATAGGTTAGAGTGATTCTCTTGCTTAGTTGCTTAGATTGCTTCCTCTCATCTTATATTTTTAAGTTGCTGCTTCTAGTTGCTTCTCTTCTCACTAGGTTGAGTTCACTCACTTCTTGCGATCTAGCAAGGGTCGGGCCACCCCTTGGGTAGACAGGGAACGTGTTTACTCCCTAGTGTGTTAGTAGACCAGCTATTAGTCCTAAACCCATATGGGGTAGATGAGAACCAGTTTGAGCCATAGGCTTCTCCATATCTTGTCTATGCCTTAAGGACTGCCTTTTGATTTTTTTTGACAGCTTCTCGTATTGTTGCTTTGGTTCAGGGGGAGTACATTTGGGATTTTCTGGATCTTAATGTTGATATAACTCAACTTGAACTAAAAATGAATCACATGTTGAGGGGGAGCTGGATTTTCTTGCATGTCATTCTGCATTGTAATATAACTACATGGAGCCTTAATTATTATTCTTTATGACCTATTTACAATGCATTACATATTGCCATGATATGTGCTTACTTGCGAGATTTATCATGAGTTTATATGTGTAGACTAGTCTTTGCCATGATAAGTTGATTAAAAATGCACAACTTGAATTAATTCATGTCATGATAGCTCTTGAGACTAGTCTGTCTTTAGTTATCCTTTCATGATTCATGCCATGTCAGGTAGGCTGAGTTGAGTCTTGAATCTTTATTGAGCTTTAGAGTGAGCTATGCTAGTTCTTTTATGAAGCATGAGTTAGTTTTTAACTCCTTGTTCTTGAACTAAATTCAGCATAAGCAAAAAGATCTCTTTTGTGCGAAAAAACTGATCTCACCAATTCTTTCTCATGAGACTGCTTGCCATTGCACTCGGCATGAACTCAGGGGGAGTTTTAGTTGACCAAGATCATTTCCTTAAGCTTCTACCTTGGAGTGGTCGCATAAGGCTTGAGATCTAGCATATGACTAAACAACACAATTCGGTTGGAAACAACCATGAGTTTTTAAAAGGAAAAGCATGTCAATTGTGCTAAATTTGCTAAGTTACAAAATAATCAAGTGTTTGAACAAATGATTCATCCTTGAACTTGTAGCACTCTAAGTTGGCTCAATTCTAGCTTCTCGGTTCTACTTAGAATATTGACATGGCTTGCTTCATCCTTAGATACCTTTAGCTAGACTATAATCTTGGATAATTTGACATGCTAAGAAATTCCACTAATTCTCATATTATGACTTATTTGGCTTAACTTGTCTATACATGCATTGTCATGATCTAGATAGCATTCTATTATGTTATGGCTTGGTGTAATATTTCAAAAGTCATTTTGGATAATCTTCATGGCTCTAATGCTTAATTTGAATAACATACAGTCAGTTCATCCAAAGCATGGCTTATTTTCCTCCATATATCTTGATGATATTATTGACAAAAGGGGGAGAATAATGGAGAAAAAGATATTTCATGGGGGTTTTCTAAAGCTTTTGAGGAAAACTTGCTCTTTCTATTTTCGCTCTAGTATTCTCTTTTGTCAACATGGTCTTGACTCTTTCTGCTATTTCTTTTAGACCATGTGTGACTTTCAAACTCAAGTTTATATGCTTTTTCGGTGTTTGTCAATATACTCATCAAGGGAGAGATTAAGAGACCATGTGGAGGTGCTCCCATGTTTGTGATAAGTAATTGACACGTGTTCTGATAGTTTGAGTTTGATTTGAGTGGTTCGTGCGTGAGTTTTTTGACTAATGCAAATGTTGGTTACATTATCTCGAGCGGTGCTATGTGATGTGTTTTCTTGTCTGTGATGGTTGCAGGACTTTGAGACGGAGTCGTGACGAGGCACGGGATGACCGGACTAGGCACAGTCGGTGCTAAGGTCGGAGCGGTCGGGATGTGCCGAAGACGACGAGGACTCGAAGTGGTTGTGAGGCGTGCACAGCAAGAAAAGAAAAAACTTCCGGGAAGGAGCGTGTGGGGCAATTCGGTAAAATTGACTCAGGCTTGCAGAAGCGGATTCGGTTGGCGCTAATGGATAAAGTGCAAAGTTGTTGAGAGCTAATGGATAAAGCAAATTGGGGACCCAGTAGTGGAAGCTATAAATAGAGAGAGTGTTCTCTAGTATCCTTTGAGGGTTTTTGTGCATTTGCTCTCCATGTGTGTGTTATCATTCTCTGTATTGATGTGAGGTGGGTTCAGGTAGTTGGTGTTGGGCTGCTGGCTCCTTTTCTTTTGCATGTATTGTCTTGTGCTGGAGCTTTGTGCTCATGTACCCAAATGATCAATCATTCACATCTGTTCCTCAATGTTAAGTTATGTTATCTTCAAGTCGTCTGATTGATTTGTTTTGTGCTTTCACTGCTATTTGTCTTGTTTTCGTCAGTTCTGTCAAGTTGCTGCTTCTCTGTTCTATTTTAGTGCTTTCTTGTTTTGAGCAGTGATCTTTTCAGTCCAACCAAGTTCTTTTTGTTGTGCTTTGAACTGGGGATCTTCAACCAAGCCATTTGGCTAGTTTATCCCTGAGAGCAAACTTTTGGTAGCCATGGTATTTCCTAGAAATCTTTGTCCAAGACTTCCTCTGTTTCTTACGATTCTAGGGTTTACTGTTTTAGTATGTAGAGGATTTGTGTTCTCTTGATTCTTCAGTAAAAGATTGCTTTAGGTCAGTGTTCTCTCGTTGTGAGCTCTTTCATTGATGAGATCAAAAGCCTCATGATCAATAGATATGAGAATCTCAAGTTATTCAAGCATTTGATCTCATTTCAGTTCAGCATGTCAGTTTTCGGTTCTTGTTCTGAATGTTATCGTTCATCAGCCGAAATTGCTTTTTGATTGTGTTTTTCTTGTTTTCTGAGGTTAACTTATTGTTTTGCTTGAAGTCCTACTGTTTGTCTTGAGAAGCACAGCGTTGGCACAAGCCAATTTTCTGTCTTGTGCTTCTACTTTGGTACCAGCGGTTTTCACTCAAGCAGTTTTTCGGTTTTCAGACTGGACAGGAGAAACTGAAAGCCGAAAAGATACAAACTTCTCTAGCTGTGCAGTCTGTTGTCGGTTCTTCAGTACTCACTGTGCCAACAACATTTGCTTTCTGTTTTATCTCCTTTTCTTTTCAGTTTTGGCCTTGATTCTTTTTCAGTTGTTTCAGTATCCTCTGTATTTTCAGTTTTCGACAGCACATTTCTATTTTCCGTTTGAGCAATTTTGGTCAGGTGTTCTCTGCAGTATTTATTGTTCTTTTGCTCTGTCATTTTTGTCAGCTGCAGTAATTACTGTGCTTGTTGATTTCAGTCTGATCTGCATTTCGGCGCTCCGCTCTTCTCTGTTTCCCAGTCAGACCAGAGATGATACGTCGATCTAACCGCTCAGGCCTAGGCGGTCAGACTGGTCGAGACATGGCGGTCAGACCGGCCGAGTAGTTGCGGTCAGACCGGCTTCATGACCTGGTTTCTGCTGTTTGTTTCATTTTGTTTCTTTGATTGCTGATTTTTCTTTAGATGCCAGTGAGCTATTATCCTCATTCTTCGTAGCTTTTATAGCTATCGGAGAAGAAGTTTGTGGATACTTTCAGGCGGTTTTTTAGGGCACCATTCACCCACCCCCCCTCTGTTGCCATTTCTGATCCTACAAATGGTTCATCTTTGTATCTAACACATTCGAGGTCCACAGTAGTGATGTTGTGTTTGTTGACTTTCACCTGTGGGTGATGGATCCAATGGCACCGAAACAGAGGGGATCTTGGAAAGCACATAGTCGAACTCCCAAATCTCCTCTATGAACCCATAGTAGGTGCTCCTCAACCTATTGGTACTGAACGTATCTATGCAGACATCACTATTCTAGTTAGTGCTCTTTACATCCTAAGTCTGCATATAGAATGTGTATCTATTTATGTTGTATCCTTGCCATGTTATAACTATAAATGTTGGCCATTTTGCCAACTATGTCAATATATTACTTGACGAGCTCATAGTGTGTCGCTCCTTCAACCATTGTTTGAACCGATATTGTGTTGTCTCATGATCCAAGCATCCAGTTGCTTTGGATTCTGTTGCCGAAGCATATCCTTGTGCTAGTCGATATACGCGAACATATCAATCATGTGCTACAAGACCATGAAATGGGCTTGAGCATACACATCCATATTTGGAGTGATTTCTTTCCTTCTGATGGTTCTGATACCCTCAAGCCACCCCTCATGATGAGATCGAGGCACATCTATCAGTTCGACCTGAGCCATGTAATCGATGCATAACTCAATAACCTCCGAACCTGGGCCTTGGATAGGTATCGACAGAAAAATATACTTACGCTTCATACACAACAAAGGAGGAAGGTTGTAGATATAGAGAGTCATGAGCCAAGTTCTATGTCAGCTGCTCATGTTACCAAAATGATTCATTCCATCTATACTCAATCCAAACCTTATATTTCTCGGTTTCACATCAAAGTATGCAAATGCCCTATCGATGTTCCTCCACTGGGTAGAATCAATAAGGTGTCTTAGCATTCTATCCTTCTTACACTCTTGCGAGTGCCAACGCAGCAGTTTTGCCACATTTGGTTTCACAAAAAACCGCTTCAAATGGGAAATTATAGGAAAATACCATGCCTTTCTTCACCTCGATTCCCTTGTTGTCATCTGATTGATTCTTATGCTTGTATCGGGATGCGTTGCATATCGAACATACATGCATGTTTGCATACTCTTTATGTTTGCATATTCTTTCTACTTCCATTCCCAATGGACAAATAACATTCTTGGCTTTGTAGGTGGTTTTTGGCAACTCGTTTCCCTCTGGAAGCATGTCCGCTAAGAGACCTAACAGCGCCATGAAACTCTTGTCGGACCAACTATTGCTTGCCTTCAATTTCAATAGTTCAAGCACGGCTGACAATCTCATGTACTTCGACTTGCAGCACGTGAACAAAGGTTTCTCCAAGTCCTCCATTAAGCTCCAGAATTTAATATACTCTCTCTCATCATAGTTCCCTTTTGCATCATGAAGCATCTAATCTAGAATGTCATCGTGCAGCCTATCAGAATCAGAACAACAATCGACATCATCCAACGGCATATCATTGACTTTGTCAGCGATGTCATTATTATTACCTTCTTGTGTAATTTGCTCTTCACCGTGACAAGTTCAACATATATACCCCTTTTTGAAACCCCTTCAAATCAAGTGTGCTTCAATCTACGCTTGGTTCTTAAACATCTTTATATTTTCAAAGTTAATGCATGGACAATACATATACTCCACCCCCTTATTCAATATATTCCCCTCGGCGGCTCTTGTAAAACCAGACACGTCATTAATATACTCTTCACTCACATGGTTCTCAACATACATCCAGCTTTGGTCCTATGCTATGCATATAATAATTTAGTGTTAAATATTGAATTAATTAATTAGTATACTACCTATATATGATCTCAAGTAGCTATGTACAAAGAATAATTAATTGAATTGAATTAAGTAGAAATAGAAAATGAATTGGCTAAACCTCAAACCCTAAATAATGCTAGATGTAAATAATCATCTCTCTACATCAAGCTAGATCTAAACCATCTTCAATTCTCTCTTTACCAACATAGATCTAAAATATAATGCAATTAGTAACAAATTACTAACCATAAATAGTAAAAAAGAAATGGATCTACAATACTCTTCCCAAATCCGCAATCTCCTTTCACCAAATGGCCTCAAAGCCGCACCTCCTCAAAGCAGCAATTGAAGAACAGATCTAGAATTTAAGATAGACCTCAAAGCAGCAATCAGAGAATAGATCTAGAATCTAAGACAGACTGTGAGGGTTGATCGGAAATTTAAGGTGGAATTATCACAAATAGTTTGTACTAAAAACCATATGTGATGAGCCGCAAGAGTATCACAGACGGTTTTAATAAAAGAACCGTCTATGATATTTAGCAACACGGTTATTTTTTAGAACTATCTATAGTACTTCACAGATGGTGTTCAACATGAACTGCCTGTGATGTTACCTCTCCACAGACAGTTTTTAGCGCAGCCAGCAGCACAGATGGTAGCTAAACCAAAACCATCTGTGATTGTATTTATTACTGATGGTTTTGTTCAACTGTCTGTGATGAGGCTTCTAGTATTAGCCTTTTTGTAGTATTTAATACTGATGGTTTTGTTCAACCAAAGTAGATCTTATCTAAGAGCACTCCAGAATAGTCATATAGCTTTCCCACCAATCTGGCCCGTGCACTCCGGACTAGCTATATGACTTACTCACCCCTGGCTCATTTTCCCTTTTCATGATGTCAATGCACATGATGTTGTATTTCCAATACTCATTTACCACATACCACTTCATCAATAACCTTAAACATCATCCTTTTATATTTATCAACCACATCATATGTAACAATATTATGTATGTAAATATAGCATGGCAAGTAAATCCAATTACTCAAAGCAGTAATGAACAACCATCTATTGTTCTACCATGAACTTGCCTTTTTAACCACATGGAACGGATTGATGTGGAGTCGACACCAACTCCGAAGTTACTACTCCTACAGTAAATAACTAGTCTCAACAAAATACCACAGTAGTACATAAATATCAAATAAACAACATCGCTTTTACACACTTCCTAATCTAATAATTCCCTCTTCATTGGACAGTCCTCCCCACTGTCCTGGTACTCAAAATACCATACCTTTCGACTCAGAGGCCATAAGATAATAAACTATATAAGTTATAGAATCTACATAAAATTTTTCACTTTCTTAATTGGCTAAAAATACTAATTAATCCATTTAAAGCTTTGTTTCCAACTAAAAGATTGCTTTGTTGTTTTACTGATAACAGAATTAATAATTTTATAACTATTTATCTACTAGTCTAAACAAAATAAATCATACCTCTTCTGGAATCTAAAGAAAATTATCTACCTTTATCTATTTAGTTCATCCACTATTGTCTATTGCGTCCAACAACAATGAAATTATCATACGGGTTCAGTGACTTTGCTTAGAGTCGGTGGCTCTCGGCAAAGCACGAGGCAAAGTCTAAAGAAAATAGCTATCTACCTTTATCATAGATACCCTCGGCAAAAAAGGACGGTGGACGGCGAGCCTAGAATTTAAACTTTACCGAGTGTCATGGTAAAGACAGTTCATCCATCTGTGGCCAAAACGCCTATTTTAAATGTTTATTGCACCCCACTCAAACAAATCACAATATCACGATATATCAACAAGTAATCACCACAAGTAATCACATATATCACCACAAGTCACAATATATCACATATATCACCACAAGTCACAATATATCACATATCACAAGCACATATAGTCACAATATATCACATATCACATATATCACATATCACAAGTCACATATAGTCACCCCGTGATTGATTGATTACGCACAAAAGAGAAGAGATTGCATGTGTGAGACAAGATTTAAGGTAGGAACATACAAACTTAAACATTCATACTCCACTAGAAACTCACAGGACTAGTTGCGGGAGGAGGTGGAGGAATAGCTCGGTGGCGAGAGGTTGACCCATCCTCTCGCCAAGACTTTGCATCCACCGAAACATCTGCGTCATCCTCTGCCGCTCGGCCTCATTCCTCTGCCGATCGGCCTCCATCCTCGCCTCCATCTCCTCCGTAGCCTCTTCTCTTCTTCCAGTGGGCCTACAATATTTCACCCCAACAATAATAAAACCGCCCATGCTTCTTGCCTCCTTATGGTACTCACCGAGGCGGCTGTGGACGGTCGCATTGCTGTACACCGAGGGCGGGTCCTCCGGGTTGTAGTCGACGTCGGACGTCGCCTTGCCCTTGTGGGCCAAAGCCCATGCCTTGAACTGGGAGCAAGGCTGGCCACCATGTGACGACGACTGCGAAAAAAACAGCAAGATGATTAGAAATTATGCAGAATTGAGCGTTATAATAAAGAAATGAATTCGCGTACCCATGTAGCCGCGAATACTCTGTCACGGATCGGAGTAGACCATGAAACTAACCCCATCTACGCATCCTCAGTCTTGGGCGGCGGGGCCGTATTTAGTTGGACCATATATAATTCCAGCAGCATCTTCGATCAGATGGCAAATAATATCAAAGTTGAATGTGTTCTGCGTGAGGATTCATACAATAGAAAACTCTTTTATTCGAACTGGGCGGTAGCAAGTTCAAGTTGCGAACAAAGAGATCCATGTGTAGTATATATGATAATTTCCTTCTGTTCTGTTAAAGAAATCATATATTCACATTACGGGTTGAAGCTTTGAAAATTGTTTTCAATTAAAATATTTTATTTTAATCTCTGAAATTCCAAGTTGGTCATATGAATTCATGTACTTGATTACATAATTGTAAAACACAATCTTTTGCACTAGCTTATCTAATAATGTCAATGATATGACTCAATAATGTACAACAGATCATTAATATGCACAAAATGTCATAACTGCCCCGATCGGGCACTCGGCAAACCCTCATCTTGCCGAGTGCCTCCCACAATGCACTCGGCAAACCCTCCTTGCCGAGTATCTCCCACAAGACACTCGGCAAAGATTTTTTAATAAAACTTCCTTTCCTCTCTTTTTTCATAGCGTGTCTTACAAAAATCTGTTGTCTAGCTCGAAATTCCTTTTATTTACAGGTAAGGCCTCAAACCGGCTGAATAACATGAATATCATTTTCTACTCATTTTTTCCTATTATTTGAATCACTTGCGTTCAAATTTGACTTGATTCAAAAATTGCTTGAAATGCAATTAATTAATTAAATATACCAAACAAATACAAAAATATACCAAAAATCCGGACACTCGGCAAAGGTCTAACGGCGGCTAACATCTAACGGACGGTTGGTGCCGAGTGTTTTATTTTTGCCGAGTGTTTTCTTGTTAGCACTCGGCAAAGAGCTCCTATATGCCCTTGTTGTACTCTATGAAAACCTTAATCAATTATCTACAATAGTTGTAATATGGCCCACAAATTCAGACATCACTCCTCGACGAACCACGGCATCACTAATTCACAACCAACACTGTCCGCCTGCACTGTCGTGACCACAAAATGCATCTTCTACAACAAAACAGTGAGGAACAATGTTCTAGGGTTTTACCTCCAACTCGAAGTTTTAAGAAAACTTCCGAAACCGGTGGTGCTTCACGTTCTCCTCCTGATCTGCTCCCTGGAACGACACCCAAACCCTCCGTGTCTCGTCCTCCATGATCCTTGGCAACCCCTTTGCGACATGATGCAGTTAATACCTGGAGACTGCGTACGACACAACAAGGAACGCGAGAGACGATGAGGAACAGCGGCGGACGAGCTCTGAGCGTGCCCCAGCGCGGAACAGTGTGCTCCGGCCTTGTCCCTGGCGCAGGCCACCGCAGCGACCTAATGGCTGCGGCTCACCTCCGAGGTCCGCAGATGGCTGACTCCGGCGTGGCCCTCCTCCCCGACGGCCTGTAGCGCCCTTGGCAGCAGCAGCGGCAACAGCAAGCCGAGTTGCAACCCTAGGTGGCATCGGCTAGGGTTGATGCGAATCACTTTTATGGCGGTGCCAGACCAGATCGAGTCGGCCTCGATCTCGGCAAGGCCCAACTCTTCTTTTCTTTTTATTCCCTTTCTCTGTAATTCTATTTAGGTCCTTGGGAAGGGAAATAACAGGGGTATTTACAACTACCCAGTTGTAATTAGATTATTTCGTGTAACTCTTAAATTGGATCAATGATGGCTACACGGTATTACTGATAAAAAGATTTGACTGGTCAATGAAGATGATAAGCGGATTATGATAGTCGTAAGAAGAAAAGTCGCATTGGTCCATATATGCATGCACCTTCGTACATAGAAGGCATGTTCAGTTGACATTACAAGCTGAGCTTACGACATCACCCTTTTTCACCTAATACAAGTACACAACCAGTCAGCAATCACTCATCAGTTCAAGTTATGAAACTAGCAATTTGCATCCCTTAATTCTTTGGTCATTAATATTTTTGTTGGGAGTAGTTAGGTCATCTCCGCGTCAGATTAAATGGTAGCTTGCACGAAGCCACGGATTCAACGCATGCGAACCAAGAGAATTGGTAAAAGGCTATCAGAATACGAAGACTGTATTTGTGAGTTAAGAGTAATTAATCAAGATCAGCAGTTCAATTAGTCTACCAAGCTAATGGGCCTTCTTGACCTTTTCACAACATAATCCTTACCTACTCCCCGGTAGCTTAATTATGAACTATGTATATATACACATACATCCTTCTTGTCCGCAGCAAAAGCATCAGTGAGAAGCGGCTCATAAGATCATAGGCAACCAATTAAATGGCAACCTCCAACTTCCTTCTTGTCTATGCTCTTCTCGTGTTGGTCTCATGGGAGGCGATGGCTTCGGACCCAAGCCCTCTTCAAGACTTCTGTGTCGCTGACAAGTACTCGCCTGGTACATATGTACTTTCAAGTTTCAACTCGTATTCTTACATAAGTTCATTGATGAAATTCTGTGTCTGACACGTCCAATTCTCCCGTGTACTCAAAACATACATACGTTGAGTAACCTTCTGACCTCTGTGCATATATGTTACTTCTTCGTGCAGTGCGTGTCAATGGATTTGTTTGCAAAAGCCCCAAGGACGTGAGCGCAGAAGACTTCTTCCTCGCAGCCAACCTCGACAAGCCCAGGGACACCATGATGAGCAAGGTTGGGTCTAATGTGAACTTGATCAACGTGATGCGAATCCCTGGCCTCAACACACTTGGCATCTCCTTGGCGCGCATCGACTATGCACCCTTAGGAGAGAACCCGCCACACACACACCCTCGTGCCACGGAGATCCTCACGGTGCTCGAGGGTGCGCTCTATGTCGGCTTTGTGACTTCAAACCCTGACAACAAGCTCTTTACGAAGAAGCTCGAGAAGGGTGATGTGTTCGTTTTCCCTGAGGGGCTTATCCACTTCCAATTTAACCCTTGTCCCAACAAGCCAGCTGTCGCAATTGCTGCACTTAGCAGCCAGAATCCTGGCGCAATCACCATTGCCAACGCAGTGTTCGGATCAAAGCCACCAATCTCACATGATGTCCTAGCCAAGGCATTCCAGCTGGAAAAGAATACAGTGAAGTGGCTTCAAGCTCAGTTTTGGATGGACAACAACAACTAAGTCAATTACCGTATTGTCATCATATGAACAGAGTCATATGAACTGCTATAAGAATGTATCCGGCTTGTGTCTACCTTGTAACGTGTAAACAGACATCTTGTACTGTGTAATAATCATATGAATTTACGCTTCACATGTGGTAATTCAGTACATGATATTGTCTCTAGTACCTTGGATTCTTCATCGCAAACACATACCTTGTATTCTGAGTTAGTAAGCTCCCCATTGAAATACAATGGTCATAATGAACTCAATGACGTAGAGCTCCCTTCAAAAAGAATGAAGTGGACTGCTGCTAGTTGCAGCAGATTAAAATAGATTAGCGTTCATTTTCTCTTTTAGAGTTCTATATGTGCGGCTACTTGTAACATCGTAAAATTCAGAAAGTTCAAAAAATATATAAAATTTAAAACTTTTTGCTTGTATTTTTTTGACATTTACTTTTTCTGGATTTTGACTGAAGTTTCTGTGGAAGATAATTTGTGAACACTAAGAGAATATACAATTAATGAAACCCAAATTGAATTAAAAATTGAATCTAAAAATATGATCTAGAAAGTGGCACAAGAAAATTTACAGTGAAAACCATTGCTTGAAACTTCACTAATGTAACATTCCAAAAATGAAAATACAAGTTCATTGTGTTGAAAATAAATATTGGAATATTTTTTGAGCATGTTTCTGAAATTTTCCAAATTCAAATAGTGCATTTTGAATAAAACAGGGACTTAAAAGAAATTTTGAGTAACATTTGAAGAAGATAAAATCCTAAAAAATAACATAAGAATCTACACTATTTCAGGAGCCTTCACAATAATTGTCAGAATTTTTGGAGCTTGTTTTCTATATATAATAATTCCTCAAAGTCTTACAAATTGAAATCAAAAACAGAATTTAACCTCCTAACTCTCCTCTTTTCTGATTTCCACTTCACAAGGCATATTTTTGCAAATACACTTTCTCTCTGGATCTCCAAATCTTGGTTTCTAACGAGTGGGATCAGACCACACCCATCAATCATCATCTCCTACCTCTCGTCGCACTATCGCACCACCGTGGCCACGCCTCGCACCCACGCGCTCGCGCCCATGACTCCCTCTTAGAGATGGCAATGGGTACCCGAAACCCGATACCCGGTGGGTTTTTACTCTATTAGGGCATGGGTCTGGGTCAATTTCCTAACCCATGGGTCTCTTAATGGGTAAAAAGCCCAACCCATCGGGTCTGCCGGGTTCGGGTACGTTCCTATAGTACCCAAACCCGTAAACCCATGGGTAATATAAACCCGATCCATAGGAGTTATAAACCCAGGCTCCCAGCCTCCCAGGCAAACCAGCCCAGCCTATTAGTCAAGTACAAAGAGCAGTTGATGTCTCTCCTTTTGGTTTTAACTGAGTTGTGAACTGTGAACTTGTAATGATATGCTATGCCAGTGAACTATGAACTGATAATTGATGGAGTGAACTAGTGATGTGCATTGTGAATTTGTTGTTGCTTGTTTCATGCATAGTAGCATATAAATTGAACTTATTGTTGACTTGCTAAACCTTTGCACATCGCAATCTGCATATTGTTATTGGGCATGGGCGACCGTGGTACCCGTTACCCGGTGGGCATGGGTGCAGGCAAAATGTATACCCGTCACGGGCATGGGTTTTTTAGTGGGCACGTCCAACTTTCATGGGCACGGGTTTGGGATAGCAAAACCCAGCGGGTTTGTGCCCGTTGCCATCTCTACTCCCTCTCCTCCACTCCTCCCTCTCGCTACCTGCGCACTGGGTTCCTGACCCCACACCTTAGGCCTACTCGCTACCTCCCCGCCATCGGCCTAGGGAAAGTTTTTAGTTATTTTAAAAAGCAAAAAAAGCTCAAAATCATGCCAAAATATTATAATGCAAATTTTCCATAGGGAACATGATTTTGGGATGTTACAGTAATAGATCCGATCTACTACTACCATATATCAACTATATGCGACCTATCCAGGTCATATACTACATAGGATGGCTCTGATACCACTGTTGGAATACGGGGTAGGCTACACTAGCACAAATTCAAATTTCTACCATGTAAACCAAAAAGGCACACGAGTAATAGATTTTGAATAGTTACTACTAGACACGCAGTGTAGCGAAAGAAAAGTTGAAGCAGTCTGGTTCAACATAACGCACGTCGATGTAATAGAAGTAGTCGATCATTCAATGTCCTTGGAAGGCAATCCTCGAAAGTCGATCATCCTCTAATGGTAGTTGATCTCCATGAGCTGACTATCTTCTCCTTGGATTGTATCGATCAACACCGTAGTCATAACAGCACCTCTACCGAAGTCCACACATCTAAAGATGGAATGTCATGAGTTGGTGTGCTAGCACCAACATGCATAGGAGGGCCTTCAGAAGGAGGCAGCTAAGGTTTCAATGGGTGGTGTAATGTCTCTCTAATTTCATAACCCTATGCACCCCTTTATATAGAGCCTTCGATTGGATTCTTATCCAACATGAGTAGAGATCACGTCCTACTCAGAAAAGCCTCTAATCGGATCCATATCCAATACAAGCACAGGTCATATTCAACTCGGAATCTGTCATCTGGACCCTTACTGTTCCAACCTGTTTAAGTGTGTGTCCATGTAGTTTCATGTATACTTGGTTGTAACTTGGAAACATCTTTTCAATCACTGGTCGGTAGCAGTCTCTAGCAGGATATATCGACCCCCAAATATATACAAATATTAAACTGGATGAACCTTATGCATTATGATATGCAACTAGATCTTAGTCACTCACATGATCAGTTCATAACCCCTGATAACTTGTTCATATCTAGTTACGACTAGTTCGTATTCCCATACAACTAGTTCATAGACCAGTTTGTAATATGTTCGACCAGCTCACGACCAGTCGGTATACCTATATGACCAGTTCGTATCTAGTTAGACTAAATGACATGTTTGTGTATTCTCCTTTTACCTCACGATACCTGATCGAACGCTAGGAGAGAAACGTGTCACTCGTGTCATCCATGCTTGAGACCAACTAATAACACATAAAACATATGAATCTCAACAGTGTCTTAAGATGGATCAATCCAACACCATATTCTCTAACATGTATCCACATTATTAATTTGATATCCTTATATCTATGATCCGTGAAACATGATCATCAATCAATTCATGTGCTGACATATAAATTATAATTGTCCCATATAATGATATAAGATCAGGGATAATTTAGAATAACATCAAAACATGAATATTGAGCTCTACAAACAAGTCACATATTTATTAATCAATACGAAAAATATGTATTCAAGAGATAAAATAACATATTATTCAAATTATCATAAACATAGAAGTGCTATAAGCATCTCTATGATTGTCTTTAGGGTATATCATTAACGGGTTGTACCCATCATACACTAAAGTTATGGATAAAAGCCTAAAACACCTCAATGTTTTGTTCAAAGGCACTTGGCTCAATAAAGTAATCAGTCCCAGAATACTTCAATTGGATAGCTTCCGTGTGTTAAGCTAGCTAGTCCAGATCCAAGATACTATTCTGGAGAGCGAACTCGAACACATTGTCTGGGTCTGAAACAAATTTGACAGATATTAGCATTTCTGGCATGGACGTAGAATTAGCTTCGATATTCATGAAAAAAACGATTACAAAACATTATTTGTAGAAAATTTAAATAGATCATCAAGTACCTCAAATAAGGATAGGTTACAGATTACCTGTTGATTGCTGTGGAATTTGAGGTCCACCTTGTGGAAGGTGTTCTGGCTGCTGCGTCAAGCCTAGAGAAATATTATATCAAAGAATTTTTATTATTTCACTATAATCTGTCAAGTTCCTCAAATTAAAAAGGGATGGGTTACGAAATTACCTATCGGTTGCACCGGAATTTCTTGCCTAGGTTGGACCGTACCAGGATTCTTATTATTAGTTTCAAATATATGATATATCTCATGGCCACCGGTAGGCACGAATTCTCCTAGAAGAGAAATTTCTGATTAAAATCTAATCTATTTGAACCACCCTATTGCATCCATACATAGAATAGTGCTACACTAAGCCTAAACACATCCTGATATTATATGAAGCTTCTTTTATTCCAAACGTAATAGGTACGCCTATCAGCTGGTCTCTTTGTCCTATATAAGAGAAATAAGTTAATTTCGAAGAATGGTTCCATATGTACAGCAACCAACCACATTATCTTTCCTAGGCCAAAGCCATCTTTGTTTATTTAAAGCAAAATCCAATAAGAAATACAAAACAGTGAACAAAAGAAAACCTGTATTTTCTTGTTTCCAATACCTACAAAAAGTGAGTTTTATGCATCCCAAACTACAGCATGTATATGATTTCACATTACATTAAAAACAAATTAACCTATGTAACATCCATTTTGTTAAAAGATGCAAGAAAACCCATGCATCATAATGCTAGGATTCCAGAAAATCGGTGCATCTATCTATCTATCTCTACTAATATAACATGGGAGTTTGTCTGTTCACCTCCCTTCCACCCCCATGCGCGCAGCACGCAGTCCCAGCTCCTACGTCCGTTCTCCTCCTCTTTGCTCTCCACACACACAGGGCTGCTCCCCGAACTGGTCTTTGCTTCCCCAACCGTTCCCCACGATGCATGTCAGTTCGTGGGCTAGCCGTGCGGGTGCGCTCTGCATCAACACCCACGCCCACGCGTACACCCCATACCCTAGCAACGCAGGGTGCCGCCTCACACCCACGCCCTCCTCCCTTCCCCTGCGTCCTCGCCCTTCCCTCTAAGCTGGTGGTAGTAGGATACGAGGCATTCAAGTATGCGATATGTTGGAGACTCGGACGCAGCGAAGTACTCCGGTGACAAGGAGTACATGTCCCACGATGAAGATGAGCCACGGCGGTCGAGGTAGTGACGGCGGAGTACTTCCAGTGTCGGAGTACTCTAATCAACGGAGTACTCACGGCGGTGGCGGTGGAGTACAGCTCTCGGTGGCAGCCGAGGAGTAGTCCAAGCGATGGAGTACTACTCCCAGTTGTCGGATCCGACCACCATTGGGGAGGGACACGTCAGATCTAGCTGACTCCGCGGCACTGCCACTAGATCCGGCCTCCCCACTACGCAACTCCTTCCTCCTCCCCTACCCCTCCTCCCTCCACGTTGCCCACAAGGAAGCGACCTCTCTAGGGGATTTGGTGCCGGCTCGCTGCGCCTTCTTCCCCTTCCTTTGTACCAGCTATGGCGACCTCTCCCTTCACCATGCATGCCACTGGACTTTGCGCATCTTCATCTCCCATGATGCCTGCTCACGTGGTCCAATGGGTGCCAACCGACTGCGAGCGCTTCCTCGAGTGCCCCATCATCGCACTCGAGGTCCTCCTCCTCGTGCTCTCCCTGGCCGACCTAGCCGACGCACTCTACAGTGTCTCCTGCCTGCTTTAGCTCTACCTCCTCGCGCTCTTCCTCCTTGTCATCTTCACCGTCTTCACCTTCGTCGTCACCAACTGCAGCACCGGGTGGGTCGTCTTAGGAGGGGTTACAAGGAGTATCACCTCGGGACTATTCCACGTGGCTGCAGAGGAGAGTGGAGAACTCCCAAAACTGGGCCAAGATCCAGAGCTGCCTCTAGGACGGCAAGGTTTGCCAAAAGCTTGGGGCTAAGAAGGAGATGTTGAGCCAGTTCGTCAACAACAACCTCTCCCCGATCCAGGTGAAATGCCTCATTTATTGTTCAGGCATGTACAAAGAATACGTTGGTTATCTCTATGTTATTTTTATGTAGACATGGTTATTGTTCATGATATTTATTTGTGCTTTTGGCTCTAATTCAAACCTTGTGCATTCCAGTGGTCACCTGACAAAGCATCTGTTTTTGGAAGCTCTACAGAAGATGGCTTCTTAAACGTGTGGGATCATGAGAAGGTATCTATCTATACACATATCTTGTACACTTGGTGAAGTGTTTTGTCTCTTCTGAGATAACCCGGCAAAATGTCTAGCAATAGGAGCTCACTCACCTGATGTTTCTTTCCCTCATGTAATTTTTATTAATTTTTATTAGTCTGAGACTAACAAAGGCTTGTTGTGATATAGGTTGGGCAGAAGAAAAATCCCAGTTCAACATGCTGGTCATAGGTACATTGTCTTGCCTACGAAACTTACCTTTCCATATGTGTGATATGGGAAACTAAAAATCCACCCCTTTTTCCCCTTGAAATGGTTATGCCATGTTTGTTGGCATTTTCTCCCTGTCACATTGCTGAAGCAATTGAAGAAATGTCTTTCTTGCATGACAGTTAGGTTGTATCTTTTCTTTGTGCATCAGTAGGCAGTTTAGCTAATGTCCTTCTCTGTTCCAATAATGAGATACTTTTGCTAATATTTCATGAAGTTGTGTTTTTCTCAGTTAAAGTTTGTCTACGGAAAATAAAAAGGGTGGGGGGGACTTAAATCCACTCATATGTGTCTTGACTTAGGCTGACAGATGAAATTGCAATTGTAAATTTGAATGTATCTGAGAAGCCCAAGAGGGAAAAACCTTGATTTCGGTCTACTCTCCATTGTCATAGCCTAACTATTTTGGCCAAAAAAATGGGGTTAACACCAGTGTAATGTCACTTTGTTGCTTCTCTAGCTTTGGGAGTGCTAATATAACATGACATATGGCATCCGATTCATTTTTACCCTTTCTTTTGCGCAACCAAGAATGATAATTAGTGGATTTTAGTTTATTTCCTTGTACTATATTTGAAATGCTTTGTATGACTTTTTTCCAATTGAACTTGGATGAACTTGTAATATGTGTTGTGCTACAATGTTGCTTTTTTATATTATTCATGATTATGCTATTATGTTCATGTTCATCTCATGATTACTTGTGATTCATCTTGATTCCTATTGTTTATCATTTTGATATGCTTCCACAAATCCAATAAATAAAGGAAACTCTATCAAAATTTCCTAAAAATTCACAAATATGTATGAGTATCACTTCATTAATCTTTCCTAGGTTTGAAACTGAATTTTTTCATGTATGCTTACAAATCCACAATGTATGCACATTTGTTGCCTAGCCAGTGTGTGTTGGAGATAATCTTGTTGTTGAGTGTGGTTGTGTGTTGAGTACTCGTGTATTCGAGTATTGCATGGTCATACTCGAGTACTCGGTGTGTTCGAGTACTGCGTAGTCGGTGTGTCCGAGTATACGTAGGAGTTGAAGACCCGAAGCTGGAGAGTGGTTGGAGACTCTGGACCAGTCGAAGGTATGGTTGACAAGCCGTGGTCGATGCCATGGTCGAAGGCGTGATCGACAAGCTGTGGTAGATGCCATGGTTGAAGCCATGGTCGATGTCGTGGTCGAAGTAGTGGTCGAAGCCACAGTTACTCGGTCATTACTCGGAGGTGTACTATCGCAGTCGTTAGTCAAACTGTGCAGTGGTCGATGGTTGATAGTCTAGCTACAGTGGTCGATGGTCGATAATCATAGCTACAGTGGTCGATAGTCGTAGCTACAGTGGTCGATGGTCGTAGCTACAGTCGATAATTAGTGCTAGAAGACCTGTGTGGTCGGAGATGCAGTCGAGGTGTTGTGGTCAACAAGCTTTGGTCGGTGATGTGGTCAACAAGATGCAGTCGAAACCGTGGTCGAAGGAGCAATAGAAGCCATGGTCGAAGGAGCGGTGTGTTGTAGCAGACGTGTGTAGCCTGTCATTGTAGCAGTTGGTGGTCACTGTAACAGACATGTGCACTGGTTGTGGTCGAAGGCCTGGTCGATGCCGTGGTCGAAGCCACGGTAGAAGGCCTAGTCGATGCCATGGTCCAAGCCACGGTCGAAGCTATAGTAAGACGATTTGTGCTTTAATTCTACTAGTATATTTATGAAAAATATTGTCTACAAATATGTTCTTACGTCCTAGATGTCTTATGTATTTTATTTTTGATCATATTGCACAACAAACAATATCAGCTACTAAACATGAACATATATTTCCAATTTCATTTATTTATGAGTTTGTACATGTGTGCTTTGCTTGATACATGTTTTTCAAAAAATAAAATTGATGTTCAATGTTTAGCTTGGGATCATCGTTTGATAATATGAATCACCCTCGTTTGGTACTTCATTGCAATGCACAGACACCTTACTAGTCTATACTAATTAGGTGCTCTCAAAAGCCCCAACATTAATCCAAGGTGTAAAAAGCTAGAAATTTTCACATTAATTGGAGAAAAAGAAAAAAGTAGAAATTCTCATATTAATCGCTGAAAATGAAAAAAATCTTGCTTGTCCGATTTCTCTTACTGATTTCATGTATGGCTAAGATTTATATATACTAGGGAGTTCGGTTCATGTTCCAGATCAACACATGCCGATAGTCAGGCATGTTCTTTTTGGCTGCGGCTTATGGCTTTTGGCTGAAATTTTTGAATTTTGGCTGTTTACGACAGAGATTGCGGAGAAAGAGATACTCGCTTGCAATTTTGGTTGATACAGATGTTAGGCTTTTAACGTGTACTACAATTAACTTGTAGATCCCGTCTTGAGAAAATACTCCATTTAAAAGTTAGGTACTGTAGCAAAAGTCAAAAGCCGCTTTTAGAAGCCAAAAAGAACACCCCCTATAGCTTCCTGATTATGTCTGAATAGGAAACTAAAAAAAACCATGTCATGCATATAGATGCAATCGGGATGCATCCTGCGTCCTGTGGAGTAAATACAGCGGGCTGAAAATACAAAGTTTGCATGACATGACTCTACTACCTAGGTTATTGATAGTGTTTTGTATGAGCAAATATAATATATTAGCACACCTCTCTCTCCTTATTCAAGTTCTTTTCAACCAAAATATTACCACCTCCAATACAAAATAGATTTTGTCTTAAAATATGTGCTGAGACAACCATTTAAAACTTTCAAAACGCTAAGATACAATTTTCGTCCCGTGTCGTATCAAGATATATATATTCAAATTCGAAAGTAATAAGCAAAATAGTTCTAACGTACAAATATTTTCAGAATGGAAAATTTAAACAAAATATATTGGTACTCAAATATACAAGTTTGGAATCAAATAGCAAAATCCCTTAAATTTATCCAAATACATACAAATTTTATAATTAAAAGTTCCTAAAAATATTTGGTATCTCAATAAATAAAATGCATACTTAAATATTCCAACGTTTTGTGTGCGCACGAATATATCTTTCTGTTAAGCCGGTGGACTAAATATCAATTCTATAAAATTATGGTGTTCAAACAAATACATGTTTAGAATAAAAATCTACAAAATCAAGAAATTTGAATATGTTAAAATTAAAAACATCCATTGCAAGTCAGCTAGAAGTTTTAAGGTTTCAATCTTCAAGTTTTTATATTGGAATTTATATAAGTTGGGATGAAGAATACAAAAATGTTGCTGTTAAAAAATCAAATATGTAGTTGTGCGGATGCATGGGTTGACTACTAGTTAATCACATAACCGATGCATTTTTTTTTCATTAGGCTCACATAGATGCTTTAATACCTGAAGTTCCATTTGTTTTTTCCACACAGGACCTCTTTTCTTCTGGCACGGAAGCAAAGGCTGGTAACGCTAGGACAACCGATTTTCTATGGATCTTTTGGTTGTTCGATGCCATCTGAAAAATCAAATTTATATTTATCAGTAGCCAAGATATTGAGTTAGACATAACCAGTGTTGTGCCATATAATGCACCATATGCTAATACATAATGGCTAAGCTACAGTGAAAATATATAGAACATGTCTGTGCTCTGTATATCCAACTGTTTTACTCAGCCAATAGTTACAGCTTACTCAGTGAACAACTCTGCAAGCAAGAAACAACAGAAGTAAAAACTAGATATTATATGATGTTCAATTATTAAAACTAGTCATCAACCCGTGCAACTTACGAATTAATGGTTTCACCGTGGAGTTGGTGACAAGGTGTGAGAGCTAACATGGGCATGTTTATATTGACTTTTGCTGATGGCTTTTGGTTACAGCTGATGAATAGTAGTGGCTGATAGAAGTGACTATTGAATAGTAGTGACTGATGAATAATAGTACATATGTAGGAAAGACGGTACAACAAAAGGCACTATAATATTTGGACCATCATGCGACGTACGGAATTGTGATATAATAAAATACAAAGTATGTTACGATTTGTGAAAGCAAAAAGTAGCGGTTAATGAATAGTAGTGGCTGATAGAAGCAGCATATAGAAGCTGAAGCGTTCATATTGGCTTCTATTTCTAGAAGCAGAAGCCAATATGAACAGCCCTATGAACAACTGGTTTTACTTTCCTCCCTAGTTTGCAAGAGTTGCTGGGGTTTTATTTTTGTAGCAAAATAAAAAGTTGAACGCATTCATTTCCCTCAAGTCAATGCATTTGGATAATAATTCCAGGAAAAGTGTGGTGAAGACCCCCCATGTAAAACGGTGAAAACTCTAAAATATTTTTACACTGTTCACAAACAAAGTGCATATGCTATTTAAACCGCTCAATACGCATGCTTGAACTTCTACATGCAAAGGTTGTAGCTAGCTTATAAACTGGAAAGGAAACAACAATGAATATAGAGCTTGTCCATTCATTTACGTCAATCCCTAGCTAGCATATACGATGATATAATTTTGAACTGTCAAATCATACATACCTTATACCCAATTCACTAGAAAGTGCATCAAATTATAGTTATTGATTAGATCATATTTACTATTACACAAGTTGACAAAAGTTCAACTCCAATGAAGTTGTGGATTAAATGCATCTATTTTCTTGAGTTAATAGTTATATCTCTTTGATCGAAATTGGTTGTCATCAAATCTTTAGCAACAAAAACAGAAAATTGGCTGAAATCGTAAGGAAGAATCCCCCTTCTTCCTTCAATAATCAGAATATAGTAACGAATATCAACAGTGCAAAAATAAATATGCACATGAGTTGCACACAAATTGACCATCCTCCCTTAACTAACATCGATAAAAATATCAAATGCAAAACTATGAATCAAATTTTATTTAACACTTAACAAATCATTGTCGTGTAAATTATAGGATAATTTCAATATACATACATAGTTATATATATACTCATTTCGAGCTCACCTTACTAATACAAACCAGAATTGCTTTTCCAGCTTTTTCAAATTTTCTTTTCCACCAGAAAAATTATGATTTTCAAATTGAAAAACACACCACCTTCACGACTAATTAAGTTCATATGACATTCCATCGATCCAAATTAAGATACATAGACTTCAATTTTCTAGTTAACACTTAATCCCTGATACAAAAAAAAATTACTCTCATGAGAGAGTGAGAGAGCTAGAGAGGTTAAATCGTTATCAGCGGTAGGGTTACCACAACAACACACCAAGCTAGCTGCAAGAAGCAAATGCCAAGAGGAAAACACACGGCGCACACCAAATTAACTAAATAGAGTGAACAAACTGCAAGAAGATAAACGCAGTTCCTTCACAAATTCTATAGCTAGTACGGTAGGGAGTGACCTTATAGCTGGTGGACGTGATCTTCGGTTGTTTCCCTAGCTACTGCATGCAGTTCATTCGCTTCTAGCTTCTAGATCCTTCGTTGCTCATCGGCTGGCAGACCAAGCACAAGCCGGCCGACGGAAAGAGATGAGGAGGTAGCTAGATTGAAGAGCTAGCAGATTCATCTCCAAAGCAATGCAAAATCAACACCGAAAAGATATATAGCGGATGGAGCAATAACCAAGTCCATCAACACCGAAAAGATATATAGCAGATGGAGCAATAATCAGGTCCATCGCAAGACTAGATGGAGTAGATCTCTAAACAAACAAACAAGCTAGCTGCCTAGATCCGAAATCGGAAGCGGGAATCACCACGAACTCGACTGTTAATCTGACATGGGGAAAGAAGAAGGAGATCTAGAGAGGGATCAGCGCGAGGGTATAGGGCATTCGTACCTCAGAATCGATTCTAGCTTCTCCTACCTCCAATCCTTTTGGCGCGTTGGTCTAGCGAGAGAGATCAGCGCGAGGGTCGCCGTCGGTCGGGGAAGCTTTTCTGGGCTTGATCGCGTCAGATTTCCAGGGCTCACGCTCCTTAATCACTTTCCTTAATCACAAGCATCCACAGCTGTCCAAGTACTGATCCAAGCACTGGTACATCATATACGCTTTAAGGGCATGCCCTATAAAAGATACATATATATAAATATTTAAAGAGAGAGAATATAGCCACATCATCATCAAACACTTATATAAAACTTATTTCCTCCAATACAAACATCTCTTCTGTGGGTACTTAGATATTATATTATCTATTAATTAGATATAGTTATATATAACTATCTACTAAGTACCGATGCTTAAATAAGCATCGATACTTTAAAATAAACATCTTATCTATTCTATATAATAAAAAATTAGTTTTTATTGCTAAGCATCTTTCTGAGCGCTGCATTGTATACTCCGAAGCAATAAATAATAAACTCCGTAGAAATCTGCAAAGCGGTCCCACATAAGGACAAACCAGGCCCACATGTAAGTCTTTGCTTTCATGTGTAGTACAAGCTAGGGTGTGTTGCTTGCAAGCACTCGTCGTCTTCTGCTTGCATGCGTCCGACGCATGCATGGACCACGCAGGCATGCATGAAGCAGGATGCGGTCGCTAACGGATAACGTGCATCCATATTTATAAAAATAACATATTTTGAATTTGCATTTATAAAAATACCAGGATACACACGAGAGTAGCAAAATATCATACGTCACATGATCACCGGCGGGCGTCATGGATGGTATGTAAAATACCAGCCACCCGGCCACCGTCGCCCCCCCCTCCCCGCCACCGGATGGTATGTAATTAAGCCGACAATTACTGTCTTAATTAGTATTTTATAATACTGATTGTTTGAATTTTTAAATATAGCGAATGAGCTTAGAAAATTACAAAATTTTATGTGTAGCCTCCTGACATAATATGCTTCATTGTGTAATATTTTGATAATTTTATCTGCTCTGAATGTTGCTCAAAAATTCATCCGATTATAATATTTGTAGGAGCTGTTACATATAGTAAACGAGCTCCAAAAATTATGAAATTTTATATTCATCATTCTGACACAATCATCCTAATTGTATATTTTTTGGGATTTTTATACACTATAAATTTTACTCGACTTAAGTTGGCGTGCTCGGGTCTCACGGGAGTGTGACGCCGTAACACGATTTTTTCTGAAATAATCTTATTTTTGTTCGAAATTACAGTAATATATCTTCGTTCACCGGTGGGTGACACGTTGAAAAGTCACGCAGGTTTTGTTTGTAGCTTTTTTAAAATAAAAGAGCAAACATAGTAGGTTGATCATTTTGTGATTTTTGTAGATTCTCGAGGGTACGAAATATCTGGATGTGTTTATATTCTACTAAGGCTTAGTGGAGTACTATCTTATGTATGGAGGCAATAGAATGGTTTAAACATTAATCAGGAGGAAAATTTGTGCCTATAGATGACAATGTGATAAATTATATATTTGAAACTAAGAAGAATCCTTGTATACAGGCCAATCTGGAATATTTTATGTGTTCTTTAAAATTGTGAATTAATCCTAGAAAAAATTTATGCTAATGAGATGATATTTCTCTAGGCTTCTCACAGCAATATGCTGAGAGTGATGAAATCCAGGCTGTGTATACTAACAAGTAATTTCTGATGTGTTCAACTACTTGAATTACTTTAAAGATTACTAGGGTGAAATCTTATATATTTTGCTGACGTAATATTTCTGTAGTCATCAGGCAGCAACCAAATACAACGAATGAGGCAAGAAATTCCGGTGGAACAGATTCTAACCCATCCAAATTTAATTTGAGGGATTTGACGGATTTAGTGAAAAAAACGATTTCTGTAATATAATATTTAGAGCAATCAACAGGTAATATGTACGTAGCCTATCAATATTTGAGATAATGTTGTTTAATCGTTTTGTTTTGAAAATCCCAGCTCATTCTACGGCCATGCCAGATATGCTAATACTTATCCAATTTGTTTCAGATCCCAACAATGTCTTCGAGTTCACCCTAAAAAATGGTATCATGGATATCGACTAGCTTAACACATTGATGCTAATAGAAGTACTATCTGGGCCTCATCCATTTGAAGAACTCTGGAACCGGGCAAAGAAACAAGTTTTACTTTAATAAGATTGCATGCAGACTGGTTATTCTACATTTATTGATCAGCCAAGTGCCTTTGAACAAAATGTTTTAGGCTTTCATGAATAGCTTTAGTGTAAGATGGGCACAAAAGGTCCTTATAAATACTTTGCATTTCTGGATTTATTTTTTTGTTTGAAAAATTGCACATGTTATATATTTACATTTTGAAGCGTGGTTTGGTTCTTGTTCACAACAAGAACTTTGGCTTGGTTCTTTGTGGCCATTGTTTGGAATGCAGACTTTGATCACAAGCATGATCTTTCCTCCCAAATATATATTCTTTTGTTTCTGTTAATTTTGGCAGATGTTTGTTTTTTCTTATATATTTGTTAGTGGTCCAGAAATAGTTAAATTTTAAAATTACCTCTTTTCTCAAAAAATAATTTTGCCGAACATGGACAGGATAAATCAACACTGAGTGTACGTAATGCTTTTCATTTTGATATGAGGTTTTTGAGAGTTTGACCTCACCTTTGAAAATATCAAACACAAATATGCGTTTTATATATATGGGGATTTTCATCTATGCAGTTAATATAAAATAGAATGAACAAAAATGAAGGGAGCTCTCGTTGCTTCCTGTTGTTCATTCCAAAAGGACTGCAACTACACTGACCGTCCCCTCGGACATAATACAAACACACAATAAAATAAAAAAATAAACTTGTAGCATTATGTTGTATGATCTTCAAATGTGTTACAACTTTAGAAAAAGAAGTATTAGAATTTTTTTCACATCATTGACTTAGTTGTTCACATAATATCTACTTGTATTTACAATCTACTGAGGCTTGGTGTACATGTAGGACCATTTTATGTGTGGACGCGAGGATGGCTCAAATATAGATCAGGTCTGAAAATTTCTCTTTTAGGGAAACTCAGGCCTATATAAATGGCACCATTCAATCTGGAATTTATGTTGTTCCAATTTGTGAATCGCTCGTTAGTTATTTTATCTGTGAAGAAATCCAAGTGTGGCTAATCAGATGGTATTTCTCTAATTAACCTTCACATATATGGCAACTGTATGCTGAGACAGACGAAATTCAGATCGCAGAGATACTGACAAGTAAATCCTGACATTTTTGGTTATTTAAAGTATACTTGAAAGAGTACATAGAATATTAAGCTAAGCTTTTGTTGATATAATGTTTATCTAAGTTTCAAGCAACATCAAAATGTTGTGAATGATGGTCAAAATACTACAAAGGAATTAGCTGCACTACTACAAAAGAGGCTATATTAGACGGCTACATCATAGACGGTTCATACGGAACCGTCTGTGCTTAAACTATCACATATGGTTTATACTAGCAACCGTATGTAATATTTTCACAGACGGTTATTAACACGAACCGTCTATGATAACTGAGACATCACAGATGGTTATTGTTAATAACCGTTTGTGAACTTTCACAGATGGTTATTAACACAAACCGTTTGTGATAATTGAGACATCACAGATGGTTCGTATTAATAACCATCTATGAAAATTTCGGACATCACAGATGGTTCATATAAAAAATCATCTCTGATATTATGGGCATCATAGATAGTTCTTATAACAAACCATCTGTGATATTGCGGACATCATAGATGGTTTGTATGAATAACCGTCCATGAATTATCATAGACGGTTATTAATACGAACGGTATGTGATAATGTTCGTATCACAGACCATTTGTGGTTGGAACCGTCTGGAATAATCTGTGCTATTAAATACCGGCATACGTGGTCTCGACACAGATCTGTTTTCATTGCGTTGCATCAGTGGATCGAGGTAACCGGCTTTGGGGAGTTTGGTGAAAACATATTGTCGGGACCCCGGATTACCAAATCCGGACCCTCTGTGTATTACAGCACTAGTCCCAGATCAAAGCTAGTGCACACAGTTAAACAGTGATGATTACATTGCCAAAGACGAATATTACAATATTATAAAGAGTACTGACCAAAGGTCTTACAACACAAACGAGGTTTCTAGACCTCACAAATAAACATAAACACAGCGGAAGCAAATAAAAGTTGATAAAGACCCATCAATACGCCACAGGCAATTGACTGGGGTGCGCGACCTAAACGTCTGGAAATCCTTCATCAAATCCCACCGCATAGTAGTCGAAGCCTCCATCTTGAACTTCATACTCCTCTGAGATATATATTTTAAGTGTAGCATGTGAGTACATAAAGTACTCCGCAAGTCTTGGGAAAATGCATTAGATGCAAGGTTTAACAAAGAGGGCTATATGGCTCTTTTGCACAAAGCGACGTTTTATTTCCAATACCAATAATTATTTTTGAAGGCGACAGTTTAACTGAAGTATTTACTCTAACTAAAATCATTAAGCATTTTTACTCATAAAGATTCTACCACCAAGTTTGATACTACGGGTTCCAACCACCCACACTGGTTCCAACCACCAGGATAATTTCCCCAAGAGTTCTATCCACTCTCGGATTCCCAAAACTTTTATTTTAAAAACCAAAGATAAAGATCTACTATGTGAAAGCATTCCTTGCCCGCCCTTGACCGTGGACACGGCTATTCGAATAGTTTTACACTCTGCAGAGGTTGTACACTTTACCCACAAGAGACAAGTTATCTTAATAGCCGACATGCTTCCTTAGGCATGAGACCCAGATAACATATCACAAAGCTTTTACCTTACTCTAGTCTAGCTAGACACCACCCGCTGAGGTTTCACCGCTGAAGGGTTAACCACCCAGACAGAAGCCCCCTCTTGCGCCGTATGAGTACAGTAACCCTGTCCCTCACTGTGAATAACCAGTAACCCTGGCACTCACTTTCCACTGGTGATATCTAAACTAGCCTATCATAAGTTAATCAGCTAGGTCGTACCCATATAGACATGTGGTTGTACGGTAGTGCTCAGACTGGACAAACACAAGCGTCGGTCCTTAATTGACTAGGGCGGAACATACACTTTTCAAGATCTCGTGCTAACCGCACCAATCCAAACCAACCATCCGCCCAGTCTAAAATAATTTTCACAATTTAATTCATTTCACATGAACAGAGGCAACTCCATTTGCCAATCTATTTCGAACAAAAGTCTAATTTATTGGAATGTAATTCTCAATCCAAAGTTACTAAAGTTATATAGCTTGTCTAAGCATCTTACTACCGATACAACAATTATCAAAGATTCATAATGTTCTCAAATAATGAGACAAGGGAATTCCTAGGGTGTCAAAGGTACATGGTTGTCAAAGTCAAAAGAGGGCATAACAATTCTTCGGTTTAACTATTATCTCTACAACAGAAACTATCATTTTATGTAACATAGCAATGCATTAAATTTAAAATAATTGAAAAACATTTCACAAACATAGGTTCAAAGATGATCAAAGGAGACTTGCCTTCGTGGGTGAATTCCTGATTCTCTTGTTATGATTCAGGAACTCTTGATCGGATCGATTCTACGAGCAAAACGAGAACACAAAGGACAAATAAATACAAATAAAAGTACAGATATTATGAAAATATTACTGAAATGAAGTTTATAAATTTAGATGAATTTAGGAGGAAGTTTCAATGGAATCGGAGTTCAAACGAGGGAGAAAGGGTATTTGAAATTTGAATTTTAAATTTCAAAATATCAAATAAATTTCAAAAATTTGAAAGGATGGCAGAAATGTAAGGATTGGAATTTTTGATGAATTTAGAAATTTGAATGGGCTCAATCGGAGTTAGGATGAAAAAGTTATGACCTTGGGAAGTTTGAAATCAGAGAAAATGAATAAACTGGATTTTTAGAATTATTTTTCTAAAGAAAATCGAATTATTGCGTCACGCTGACGTCAGCCCTATGGAGGACCGACTGACAGGTGGGACCCCGGTCTATGGACCGGGTCCACGGACCGAACGGTGGCTGAGGTGGCGGGTAGGCGGGTGGCGGCAGGCGGGGCGGCGAGGTGGCGCCGAGGTGGCGGCGTGGCGCCACGTGGCGCCACGTCGGCACGGTGACCGGCCACGGGAAGACGGCGGCGGCGCTCCGGCTCACGGCCGCGGCGGGGCGGAGAAGGAGAGGAGGTGGGGAACTCGGTGGTGGCTCGGGTTTCTGAGGCGGCGGAGGCTGCCGGCGACGAGGGAGGCGGCGGCTCGGGGTCTCCGGTCTTGGCGGCCCGGCGGGAGGAGGCGGCCGAGGGGCGGAGGGTTCACGGTGCGGTGAAGCTCGGGGTGGTCGCGGTGTGGCGCAGGTCGGCTGAGGCGGCGGCGATTCTCATGGGAGATCGCAACGGCGGCGGCAAGGGAACACGGTGCCGGGCGGTGGGGCGGCGGGAGAGAGGAGAGTGGGGAAAAGGTAGGGAATGGAATGGGAAGCTCGGAGGGGTTTAAATAGGAGGAGAAGGGTGAGTTGGCGGCGATTTCGCCGACGTGGGAAGGAGGTGGCGGCGGTTGCGGCGGTTGCCGTGGGGTGGAGGGTGGGAGTGGGGAAAAGACCCCGAGAGAGAAGGAGTGCAGGCGGCGCAAGAGAGCGGTTGGGGGCGGTTGGGAGGCGTCTTGAGAGGAAGGGTGGTGGCGAAAATGGAGGCGGCGGTTGCGGGCGGCGTGCGTGGGGAAGAAGGCGGGTCGGGGTGACAGGTGGGCCGGGTGGCGGGTGAGGGAGGCAGCCGACAGTGAGCCAGTGGTGAGAGAGAGAAGGCGGGTGGTGGTGATCGGTGGGTGGGCGTGGCGAATCTGGGCCATGCGTGGTGGCGAGGGAGGGAAGGCGGGATGGGCGGGCGGCGTGGAGGCGATCCGGCCGTCACGTGGCGGCCGGAGGGAGGAGGGTTTTTAATTTTATTTTAATTTCTCGATTCTGAAAATACTAGAAAACTCAATAATCCTCAGAAAAATACAAAATAAACTTCTAAAATTCTAGAAAAATTTATATAAGTTTTTAGATACCTTTTGAACTTAAATAAAATATTTCCAAGATGTTTTGATGATATATTTTCATAATAAAATTTCTTTTTAATTCTAAAAATTGATTTTAAAAACTGGAAAACTCAGAAAAATTCAAATAAGATCCAAATGTTTTAAAATAATTAATTTGAATTTGAATTTTTAAGATTTGCAAATTTTGGGATGTTACAAACCTACCCCTTAGGATGAATCTCGGCCCAGATTCGGATGGATTGGGAAAAGATCGGAAACTCGATCTCAAATCTTCTTCACGTTCCCAAGTTGCTTGGTCTCGAATGATTACTCCATTGCACTTTACAGAATTTGATGCTCTTGCTTCTGGTTCGACGTTCGCTTCATCAAAATTTTGTTGGATACTGGATATGTTAGGTCCTCTTTCAAAGTCACTTCTTCTAAAGGCATTTGTTCTTCTGGAACTCTGAGACACTTTCTTAACTGAGACACATGAAAGACGTCGTGCACATTCGACAACTGAGATGGGAGCTTTAACTGGTAAGCAACTTCTCCCTTTTGGCTAGAACAGGAATGGTCCAATAAATATCGAGCAAGTTTCAAAGAACAACGAAGCAGCGCAAACCCTTGAAAGGTGAAATTTTCAAATACACATGATCTCCAGGTATAAATTCTAAAGCTCTTCGACGATTGTCTGCGTAGCTTTTCTGTCTTGTTTGTGCTGTCTTTAATCTGTCTTGAACCAGACGAACTTGCTCTTCTGCTTGCTTCAATACATCAGGTCCAAATACTTGTCTTTCTCCTGTTTCTTTCCAATACAATGGTGTTCTGCATTTTCTGCCGTACAGTAGTTCAAACGGAGACATTTGCAAGCTAGATTGATAGTGTTGTTATAAGAGAATTCGCATATGGTAAATTTTGATCCCACTAGCTTTATTTGCCAAAGCACAAGCTCTCGACATGTCTTCCAATATTTGATTTACTCTTTCGTTTGTCCATCAGTCTGCGGATGATATGCTGTACTGAAATTCAAGTTTGTCCCCAAGAGCTCATGCAGCCTCTGCCAGAATCTTGATGTGAATTGTGTTCCTCGATCTGACACGATTTTCTTTGGGACTCCATGTAAACAAACTATTCTTGACATGTATAACTCTGCGAGTTTATCTCCAGAGTATGTGGTCTTCACGGGTATAAAGTGTGCAACTTTTGTTAGTCGGTCTACAATAACCCAAATTGAGTCATAACCCGACTTGGTTCTTGGCAATCTGTTATGAAGTCCATACCAATTTCTTCCCATTTCCATTCGGTACCGCAAAGGTTGCAACGATCCAGCAGGTCTCGATGTTCACTTTGACTCATTGGCACACATCACACAAGGCTACATATTGACAATTTCTCTTTTCATACTTGACCACCAGTATCTTTCTTTGAGATCTTGATACATTTTTGTGCTTCCGGGGTGAATTGAGTATCCAGACTCATGAGCTTCCTTCAGGATTAGTTCTTTTATTTCTTTCTTTTCGGGTACAAGAATTCTTTTTCCAAACCAAAGGATACCTTCTTCATCTTCTGAAAAATTTGGTGCTTTACCCTTTTTCATATTCTCTTTGATTTCTTTGACATAACTATCTTCTCTTTGGGCTTCCTTTATCGGTTCTCCAAAATTGGTTGAATCTCTAAAGTAGCTAGGAATCCTTCCTCCACTACTTTTAGATTGAGTCGTTGAAATTCTTCATGAAGTGCGGGTTGACCGTCCTTGATCATCGATTATTGCAATAGTTTTTTTCGCTCAAGGCATCCGCTACTACATTAGCCTTTCACGGATGGTAATGAATTCCACATCATAATCCTTTATTAACTCCAACCATCTTCTCTGTCTCAGATTGAGGTCAGGTTGAGTGAAAATATACTTCAAACTCTTGTGATCCGTAAAAATTTCTAGCAGTTCTTGATTAAATAATGTCTCCATTTTTAGAGCATGCACAACCACTAGCTCTAAATCATGGGTTGGGTAGTTACGCTCATGCGGGCGCAATTGTCTTGAAGCATAAGCTACCACCCTTCCTTCTTGCATCGAAACACAGCCTAGACCTTGTCGGATGCATCATGAATACTTCAAAATCCTTCACGATATCCGGAAGAGTCAATCTTGGTGCGAAGTTAACCTCTTCTTAAGCTCTTGAAACTGTCTTCACATGATTTACTCCATTCAAACTTCTTTTCTTTCTTTAGTAATTGGGTGAGTGGTGCGCTAGCTTGGAGAATCCTTTTATGAAGCGGCGGTAATAACCACTAATCGAAAACTTCGATCTCGATTCTTGACTTGGGTTGTGTCCGATTAAGTACATCCGTCACCTTCTGGATCTCTGACACTCCTCCTGCTGAAATAACATGACCCAAGAAATCTACTTTCTTTAACCGAACTCACACTTGTGAACTTGGCATACGGTGGTGTTCCCCGAGTTTTTCAATACTATCCTCGGTGTTGGGCATGTTCTTCTTCATTAGGAATATATCGAATGTCATCAATGAACACGACGACAAACTTATCCAAATATTCCATAAACACCTTATTCATCGATTCATAAAATATGCAGAGCATTGGTCAAACCAAAGGACATTCAGAACTCGTATAATCCATAACGAGTGGAAAATCTTGTCTTTGGTATATCCTCGATCGATTTTCATTTGATGATAACGATCGAAGATCAATCTTGGAAAAGACACATGATCCTTTTAGCGATCAAATAAGTCATCTATCACGGTAGAGGTACTTGTTCTTGATTGTTGCATCATTCAATGCTCGTAATCCACACACATACGTGACCGCCATCCTTTTCATTTCCATGATTCCAGTAGGAATGTGTGCGAGACGGAATGCTTCTTCAAACTCGGCCCAAGTAATGTCTTGTGCATTCGGTGAGCAAGACAATAGTTCTCCCACCAATTAGTCAGTAATTCCTTTCGGTGGTGAGCAAGATACAACACTTTTTATTTCCATTGCATTGTGCCAAATTCACTTCCTTTCGGCGTCCTTGATCCGATCGTCGACTTCCATTGGGTCTCTTGACCCTTGAAAGTCTGGGACGAGTTCTCATAAACTCCCCGGCTTGGATTGTGGTGCTTGATTGAGTGCTGCGAATTTCTTTGGACTTGGTTTTGGGCTAATGCTTGAGTAATCAGAATCGCATAGCCATCATCTGTTCGAGGTTAGGAGCTTGAACCTGGCGGGGTGGAATTGGATTACGCCTTACGGTGAGCATTGACATTCGGGTTATTGCAAACCTTGTTCCTTGTGCTCACCATCTTCGTGGTAAGCGGGGTTAGCAAAGGAAAGAGGAAGTAGCATAGGTAAGAGATTAGGGAGACTAAACCACATCCCAAACAAACACACAAGGAAAAATACGGACAACAAATTGAAAGGAAACTTGTCTTGAATTCAAATTAAATTTTAAAGGAAATGGTCTGTACCATTGTGTGCACAAGTGCTTGGTACAGTCCATCCCACACACTAGAATAAAATACAAATCGTTCTAAGGAATTAAACATTAAATTGGGTGCTATGTCTTCTGCAACTACTTGTCTTCCTCGAAGACAAGCTCCTCCGATCCTCCTCTGGATCCTCCTCCGGGTACCCACGGGCGCAGATCTACATCCACACTCGGGCGGTTGCAAGAAGCACGGAGTGGAGATGGTCTCTCTGCCGGAGGCAATAGACCGAGAGCAGAGGAGGGAGAGAGGCTGCGTCTCTTCTGCCGGAGTCTCCGATGTCGATGTCGGGCAAGGACTAGGCGCCGCACACTCTTGCGCGCCGTGAGTAAGGTACGGGTCTGTCGACGAGTCGGAGCTCAGTTGTTGGGGACGACGGCCGGTACCGTGAAGATGGCGTGTAGTCGGGTGGAGACCGCCGTGCGCTCGGGGTCGCCACGGCTCAAACTCTGTCTCGCTCTGGATGAGCCGAGCACGGAGAGTGTCGAATCTTGGTAGGCCGGAAGTGAGAAGCATCAAGCCGTCCAATCTCCTCCAAAGCCGGGCGTGGGTGGGCGCCATCGCTGAGTGAGTGGACTGATGTGAAAGGCGGGATCGCCCACGGCGATCTCGAAGGGCTGCGGATGACTCGTCCCGCACAAGTGGATGAAAAGCGATGAAGGCGGCGCCGCGAGAATCCACGGTAAACGACACAGACCGGTTATGGCTCGACGAGCGCATCCCGAGTGGCGTCCGAGCGATCGATCGAGGATGATCAATGGGGTATCTATGGGATTGAATTCCCTTCCGTGCATAGGGGAATACCTCCATTGTCCAAGAATCTCGATCCAATATCGGACTTTCCGCCCTCGAAGATAGGCGGTAGACGGAACTCGTCTTGCATTAGTTGGCGAAGAAGCTCAACAAATGCACCCTCGATCTCAAACATGGGAGATGTAGTCCCACGAATCTACGGAGATAGAGCCGACCATCTACAAATTTTGAAAAGATAGAGAAGTTTAGTAAACAATTTTGAGTAAATGATTATAAATAGAACGAGATAAAGAAGTATAGAAACATTTTCTAAAATATATATTTTAATAAATATAGGTCCTTAAGGCTTTTGCCATTCTAAACTAGGTCACGTCCCATAGTCAACATTGGCTCGATACCATCTCTGTCGGGACCCCGGATTACAAATCCGGACCCTACGTGTATTACAAAGACTAGTCCCGAGATCAAAGCTAGTGCACACGGTTAAACAAAGTTGATGATTACATTGCCAAAGACGAATATTACAATATTATAAAAGTCTTGACCAAAGGTCTTACAACACAAACGAGGTTTCTAGACCTCACAAATAAACATAAACACAGTGAAGCAAATAAAAGTTGATAAAGACCCATCAATACGCCACAGGCAATTGGTAGGGTGCGACCTAAACGTCGGAAATCCTTCATCAAATCCCACCGCAGTAGTCGAAGCCTCCATCTTGAACTTCATACTCCTCGAGATATATATTTTAAGTGTAGCATGTGAGTACATAAAGTACTCCATAAGTCTTGGGAAAATGCATTAGATGCAAGGTTTAACAAAGAGGGCTATATGGCTCTTTTGCACAAAGCGACGTTTTATTTCCAATACCAATAATTATTTTTGAAGCGACAGTTTAATCAAGTATTTACTCTAACTAAAATCATTAAGCATTTTACTCATAAAGATTCTACCACCAAGTTTGATACTACGGGTTCCAACCACCACACCTGGTTCCAACCACGGGACAATTTCCCCAAGAGTTCTATCCACTCTCGGATTCCCAAAACTTTTATTTTAAAAACCAAAGATAAAGATCTACTATGTGAAAGCATTCCTTGCCCGCCCTTGACCGTGGGCACGGCTATTCGAATAGTTTTACACTCTGCAGAGGTTGTACACTTTACCCACAAGAGACAAGTTATCTTAATAGCCGACATGCTTCCTTAGGCATGAGACCCAGATAACATATCACAAAGCTTTTACCTTACTCTAGTCTAGCTAGACACCACCACGAGGTTTCACCGTGAAGGTTAACCACCCGCACAGAAGCCCCTCTTGCGCCGTATGAGTACAGTAAGAACATGTCCCTCACTGTGAATAACCAGTAACCCTGGCACTCACTTTCCACTGGTGATATCTAAACTAGCCTATCATAAGTTAATCAGCTAGGTCGTACCCATATAGACATGTGGTTGTACTGGTAGTGCTCGGGCGGACAAACACAAGCGTCGGTCCTTAATTGACTAGGCGGAACATACATTTTCAAGATCTCGTGCTAACCGCACCAATCCAAACCAACCATCCGCCCCAGTCTAAAATAATTTTCACAATTTAATTCATTTCACATGAACAGAGGCAACTCCATTTGCCAATCTATTCTGAACAAAAGTCTAATTTATTGGAATGTAATTCCCAATCCAAAGTTACTAAAGTTATATAGCTTGTCTAAGCATCTTACTACCGATACAACAATTATCAAAGATTCATAATGTTCTCAAATAATGAGACAAGGAATTCCTAGGGTGTCAAAGGTACATGGTTGTCAAAGTCAAAGAGGGCATAACAATTCTTGGTTTAACTATTATCTCTACAATGAAACTATCATTTTATGTAACATAGCAATGCATTAAATTTAAAATAATTGAAAAACATTTCACAAACATAGGTTCAAAGATGATCAAAGGAGACTTGCCTTCGTGGGTGAATTCTTGATTCTCTTGTTGCGGTTCTAGGAACTCTTCGACCGGATCGATTCTACGCATAAACGAGAACACAAAGGACAAATAAATACAAATAAAAGTACAGATATTATGAAAATATCACTGAAATGAATTTTATAAATTTAGATGAATTTAGGAGGAAGTTTCAATGGAATCGGAGTTCAAACGAGGAGAAAGGGTATTTGAAATTTGAATTTTAAATTTCAAAATATCAAATAAATTTCAAAAATTTGAAAGGATGGCAGAAATGTAAGGATTGGAATTTTTGATGAATTTAGAAATTTGAATGGGCTCAATCGGAGTTAGGATGAAAAAGTTATGACCTTGGGAAGTTTGAAATCAGAGAAAATGAATAAACTGCATTTTAAAATTATTTTTCTAAAGAAAATCGAATTATTGCGTCACTGACGTCAGCCCTATGGAGGACCGGTCGACAGGTGGGACCCGGTCTATGGACCGGGTCCACGGACCGAACGGTGGTGAGGTGGCGGGGTAGGCGGGTGGCGGCGACGGCGGGGAGGGCCGAGGGTGGCGGAGGTGGCGCGGGCGTGGCGCCACGTGGCGGCCACGTCGCACGGTGACCGGCCTACTGGGAAGACGGCGGCGACGGCCTCCGGCGGGCTGCCCGGCGGCGAGGCGGAGAAGGAGAGGAGTGTAGGGAACTCGGTGGTGGCTCGGGTTTCGAGGAGGCGGAGAGACGTGCTTGGCGACGAGGAGAGGCGGCGGCTCGGGGTCTCCGGGTGGCGGCCCCCGGCGGGAGGGGCGGCCGAGGGCGGAGGGGTTCACGGCGGTGCGGTGAAGCTCGGGGTGGTCGCGGTGTGGCGGGTCGGCTGGCGGCGATTCTCATGGGAGATCGCAGCGGCGGCAAGGGAACACGGTGCCGGGCGGTGGGGCGGCGGGAGTGAGAGGAGAGTGGGGAAAAGGTAGGGAATGGAATGGGAAGCTCGGAGGGGTTTAAATAGGAGGAGAAGGGTGAGTTGGCGGCGATTTCTCGACGGCGTGGGGAAGGAGGTGGCGGCGGTTGCTGGGGTGGAGGGTGGGAGTGGGGAAAAGACCCCGAGAGAGAAGGAGTGCAGGCGGCGCAGAGAGGCGGTTGGGGCGGTTGGGAGGCGTCTTGAGAGGAAGGGTGGTGGCGAAAATGGAGGAGCGGCGGTTGCGGGGGCGTGTGTGGGGAAGAAGGCGGGGTCGGGGTGACAGGTGGGCCGGTGGCGCGGGTGAGGGAGGCGCCGACAGCGAGCCAGGTGAGAGAGAGAAGGCGGGTGACATATCTCTTGTAGATCTATATATATTCGTCTTCCTAGTGATCAGAGGTTAGTACTCAATTTCTTCTAATAACTTTTATGCCTTGTAATTGAAAGAGATGATAGTTAGGTTTTTGTTTAAATCAGCTAGCTAGCTAGCTAGGTTTAGAAAGATAATGGTACTTTGCTCAATTTCAGAATGGGTAAGTACTCCTAGTTTACTTCAATATAAGCTTGCTTAATATTATTGTGTCATGAATACATGGCTAGCCAGCTAGCTACCTAATATAGATGTCATGTGTAATTAAGTATAGCAAGTCTGATTTGCAATAGTAGCGATAATAATCATTTTTGACACCCATTTTTTACATGTGTAGAATAGATGGACTGAATCTGGATGTACGTTGAGAACCGTGTGAGTGAAGAGTACATTAATGGCGTGTCTGTTTTTAGAAAAGCGGCCGAGCAAGATATATTGAAGAAGGGGATGGAATATATGTACTGTCCATGTATTGATTGTGATAATCTAAAGATATTTAGCAACTCAGCGCAGATCGAAGCTCACTTAATTCGAATGGGTTTCAGAAAGGGGTACAAATATTGGACCAGTCATGGTAAAGAAAAGATTATACAAGAAGGTAGTTATGACATTGTCGAGGGAGACAACGATATGTCGGTTGTGGACTGTGCTTTCGATCATGCCGCAAAATCCGATTTTCGAATACTTTATGATTCACGGATCAACTGGTCATGAGATTTCAAACACGGCAAGACCACGTCCTCAAAAGACTGTTCTGAACTTTAATTGAAAATTTATCAAGCCAACACAAATCTTTCGGGAAAATCTCGAAGAACGCTCAAAACCGAGACTTCGAAAGAAGGAACATAACCAGACCATGCAAATGGGATTAAATGAGCCAAGAAGGCTTCGAGTATGATCTTCCATCACCAGGCAAGTCAGATCATCAAAAGAACAACTGAAAGCAAAGTCTCAGATCAAGAAGCAAAAGAGCAAATTAAAGAACATATAAGAAATAACTGACGCAAAGAGAATCAACTCAACTCTGCACATACGAGCACACATAGAAATAGATCAAGAGATGATATATTGCTCTGGAAGTTGATTCTACAGCCACTCCATCAGGAGGACCAAGAGCACACGCACTCCAACCCGAAATACAAGAACCAACACAAGAATGAAAACCCTAGCAACTACTCTGGATGGGACACCGTCCATCCCTATTTATAGTCACATGATATCAGGGATGACCCGTTAACCCCTACGAACAACCGAGTTTTCCACACACGCTTTACCCGCTAACACAAACAGACGACAGTGCTTTAACCGATAAGTGCTTTAACCGAACAGCTTTAACAGAGAGTAGTTTCCTTTGCAGGTTTTGAGCATTTCTCCAAAATGCCCCTCCAGCACCTTCCTGAAAACTTCTCATTTCCTTGCTGTCCAAGCCTTGCAGCCACCTCGCAAGCCTAGTCATCCTTGGCATCTTCCCAACCGTTTTGGACCTCAACACCGCCTGTGCCTAGTCCTAGTTCTTCTATACCTCACCATGACTTAGCTCCAAAGTCCTACAACCATCACAAACAAGCAACACATCACATAGTACCACACTATAAGCATTCCATACATTTGCATACATCGGAGAACATTCCAGTGAACAAACACAGCAATACACCTGGTTGTAAACACATACGACCACTCGTATGTACTGCTCAAGAGGTGGTCGTAGCACTAGAAGACTTCCCAGCTTCCTACGACCACATTGCAAGCCCTTACGACCACACAATAGGTCGTTATGACCAATACACAGTTCGCTACGACCACGAAGACAGATGCTACGGCTATCGCTAGCCGCTACGACTTTAACGCACATGGTCGCTATGACTTACGACCACTCAGTCAGCGCGCTACGACCATCACAGACTCGGTCGCTACGACTTACAACCACTCAGACAGTGCGCTATGACCACTGCACACAGCCAGCAGAAACTTCGACTTACGACCATAGCCAGTCAGATCTACGACTTACGATCTTAGCCAGTTAGATTTGCGACCATTGACCACAGCCAGACAGATCTACGACCACCAAGTCGTAAGACCGTTTGCGACAATGTGGTCGTAAAAACGACTACGGCCAACGTGGTCGTAAAAACGACTGTGACCAACATGGTCATAAAAGTGACTGCGACTAACGTGGTCGTAAAACCAACTGCGACCAACGTGGTCGTAAAACCGTCTGCCGACCATGACGCTACCGACAACGTGGTCGTAAATGCTGCTGCTAACCACGAGATTGAAGAGCAACTGCTGACCAAGTCGTAAAGGCTTAAACCACAAAAACCAAACTCAATCCCTCTAAACCAAGGGTCAATTACTCATTACAAACATGGGGTCACCTCCACATGATCTCTCAATCTCCCCCTTGATGAGTATATTGACAAACACCGAAAAAGGCATGAAGATGAGTTTGTTTTTGAAAAGAGAAGTTGCAGAGCCACACATGGTCTAAAAGAAGTGAAAATGAAACTTATGACCATATTGACACAGAGTGAACTTGGAGCAATCAACTAGAAAGAGAAAGTTGTCTTCAAAAGCTCCAAAACATCCCCTTTTTATGCTTTTTTCGTTATTCTCTCCCTTTTGGCAATAAAATCATCAAGATGCATGGAGGAAAATAGAGCATGAGTGAAGTGAAGTGACTGTATTTTATTCATTTTAAGCATTATGAGAAATGAAGATTATCCAAAATGACTTCTAAATATTACACCAAGCCATAATAACAGAAGGGGCTATCTAGATCATGACAAATTATGTATAGGCAAGCTAAAACCAAATAAGCCATAATGTGAAATTAGATTCATTGATTAATATGTCAAGTCACTCAAGATCAAAGTCTAGAAAAAGGTATCCAATCATGAGTCAAGCCATGTCAATATTCTAAGTGGAATCAGGAAGCTATCATTGAGTTAATTTAGAGTGCTAGAAGTTCAAGAATGATATATTTGTTCAAGTACTTGACAGTTTTGTAATTGAACAATTTTAGCACTTTTGACATTTTTCAGAAATTGGTTATTTTCAACCATTTTTCTTGTTACTTAGCCATGTGCTAGATCTCAAGCCTTATGCGATCACTCCAAGCAAGAACCTTAAGGAGATGATCTTGGTCATCCAAAACTCTCCCTGAGTTCATGTCTAGTGCAATTGCATTTTTTGGATTTAGTTCAAAAATAAAGAGTTAATATTGACTCATGCTTCACTAAAGAACTAGCATAGCTCAATCTAAACCTCAATGTAGATTCAAGACTCAACTCAGCCTATTTGACATGGCATGAATCATAAGAGGATAACTAAAACTAGACTAGTCTCAAAAGCTAATAAGACATGATTTTAATTTAAGTTCTGTATTTTTACTCAAGCTATCTGTGATCACGAGGAGGTCGGACAAAGCGTCTACGGCCACGCGGTGGTCGGGTGAGGTGTCTACGACCACAATGTGATCGGACGAAGTGTCTACAACTACTATGTGGTCGGACGTAGTCACGACAGTGAGGCGGTCGGACAAATCGTCGACAACCACGAGGTGGTCAGACGAGGCGTCTACGACCATGATGTGGTCAGACGAAGTCTCGACCGCGCAGCAGTCGGACAAAGCGTATATAACCACTATATGGTCAGACGATGTCTTGACCATGAGGCGGTCGGGCGACGCATCTACAAGCACGACGTGGTCGGACAAAACATCGATGAGAAGGTTGACGAAGGCATGCGAGTCTATTAAATGTGGTGTGAAGTCCGACAAAGGCGTGCGGAGTCCGTCAAACGCGGTGCAAAGTCCGGCGAAGGCGTGCAGGGTCCGTTAGACGCGACGTGAAGTCCGACGAAGGCGTGTGGCGTCCATCAAGTGGTGTCATCGTAGAGGCTACACAAAGGCGGTGCTCAACATGGAGACCGCTTCAAACCCCGACATACATGGATTCGTACATGCATCAGGTGTATATGCATACGTACACGCTATCGTCCTTTGCTATCACATTGAGTGAGCGAACATGGCGTCCTCATCGATGATAGCATTTGTCATGGACCCAACGCTGTGGCTTCCCCGAGGAGCGCGGAGACCACGACAAACGTAGCTGAGTCACGCGGAGGCCAGGGGCAATGGAGCTAGTCGACGGCGCAAAGGCGACGAGGAGGCTGAAGCCGGCCATTGTGTCGAGAAGAGAGCAAGCTCTAGATTCATCCGCAGCAGATTGCAGCCAAGCAACTCAATGTCTCCATTCGTGGCTGTCCATTTTCTCGTGCCATGTATGCGTGCTATATAGAGGTTAAACAGATGTGTGCATGCTCTAGCACTCTAATCATACATAGGACTCAAAAGACTTCAACAACAGCTTATCTATACACTTGCTTCGGTAGCTATTGCTAAGTGATCATCTCCAGCTTCCTTGCTTATGCAGCTTCTTGCGCGGTCTTTACGGACGGCACCAACTATTGTGGCTATAGACCAAACAGTAAAGAGTAGGACTGAGGAGGTGAGCCGACAGAGAGACGGTATGTGGGAAAATGAGTGGGCCTCCTTCCCTCACGCCCCTCTTGGGGGTTTATATACATCAGTAGGGTTAAGACTTAGTGTTTTAATTTTGATTTTTGAAATATCGTCCTAACTCGTTGCAAATCAGAGGATAAATTGTAGTATTTGACCATAATATCAAATAAGTTATTGAACATATTTTTCTATTATATTGTTCTTAAACTGTTAAAAATATGAATATCTAATTAACCTTTTCAATTAATTGAAACAAGAATTAACGAAAATTACCCATGATGTTATGGTTTATCGCCTTATAAACTTAAAAGAATGTAAATATTAAAATGTAATGAATTAACTTACATTTGATCGTTTTACTGTTTTTTCTTAAAAACTGTAAGTAATTTTATTCACTTTTACCATGCCATTGAAGTCAGATGATATATTTTACCGATGCCGACCAACTTTTATTTGTGATTTCGCCTTCAGTTCATTCATTTTGCTACAACTAACCAATATTATTATCGGGTTTCTTCGTTATGATAAGTATTCGATCTCTACCTCCTTATCATCATACATTGTCATCAGTCATGTTGAAGAAGTGATGCTAAAAATTACCAATATATTACTATTTAGCTAGATGTTGCTTAAATATTATATATGTTGTTATATGTATAAAAAAGTGGTAAACTCCGATCATTTTTGTTCTAATTCCACCCGGAGTCCAAGCTTTCCGAGGTGTCAGCTGTACTCTGCTCAAGTACTGGGATGCATGAAAAAACCATCAGGCTGGGGATTTAGAATTTAGCAAAATCATTCAGAATGAGGTTACAGGTGTCAACAAGAATTCTGTGCCTGCAGGCATTCAGAATTTAGCCAAATCATACAAACCGCAGCACTTTTAATCTGCATTCTGAGACAACTAATTTCTGGTGAGAGAAAAAACGCAAATTGCCAGCAACAGTAGGAAGATCACAGATCTTTGTTGCTCCATGTCACCTGCAAATAATAATATCAAGATTTACAGAAAACCATGATGAGAATAACACCATGTTTGTGATCTCATTGATTCACCAGTGAAACCGGTACAACTATCAAAACCACCAAACTGGGGCTTGGATGACAGTTACCTTCTCAGAATGAAACAGCATCGATGAATTGCCATACAGTTTTTATTTCAAGATACACTTGACCACAGTTCGTAGCCTCTGGAGTTGAGTTTGCGATTAGCAAATGGCAAGAAAACAGCAACATGACCCGTTATTATTATTACCTCTCATATGAAAACCTAACCCTATATCTACAAGATACTTGCACAAGCAAAATTGGCCTCAGTGCTTGCAACAGAGACATTCTTCATCCATGGCCCTGACCTTACCAACATCATAACCTCACTGCTTTGCCTGCATCAGAATAAAGTAAAGAAAATATCAACTTCAACAAAAATTATTTAGTTAGGCATATATCACTGGAGGCATTAAAATCAATGCAATAGAAGTTTATCCAGTCTTCTGCATTCCCTTAAACTTTCTACGATTTAATCTTTCCAGTTCGTCAACTATTTGTTCCAAGCAGATAATTCCAATCATGCCATACTATCTCATGTGTATTTTGATCATGCGCTACGAAACCATCTGAAGATTCCTCTTCACACTTCTATGTCATGGACCACACACTTGTGGACACAGATAGACCAGTGGAAAGTACTAAACACCACACAAACAAAGTTCTGTCTTTTCCCTAGTCCAGCAAAAATAAAAGTTTTTCAGTCAATACAGGGCAAGTACAGCCAAAATGAAATCTTAAAGCAACCAAAGTTACCTGAGAATACAGAAATGTGCCAAGGATGGCAATAGCAGCTCCTAGCGCATTGACAGGGCGGACAGGTGTGTGGAAGATAATGATTGATGAAACAATCACTGATATGCGCTTCATCGTATTGCCAACGCTAAACGTCAATGGAGAAATCTGATCCAGAGACATGTAGGACACCTGGTTATACAAGTGGTAGAACACGCTCTGTGCAGCAACCCACCTATATCATTCAACATTTACAACATCAATAAAATGCTTTATGTTGCGATATATGCTCTCCTATAAATGCTAACATTAATCCAACACAATATATCAATCCTTGTCTAAAAGGACTACCAAAAGTCCAACATGAATATGTCCAACAGAAGAGTAAAAGCAATGGTCCTGTAAGTGGATTAAATATATCTCAAGCATTGATATTATCTCTCTTAAAATGGCAGGAATGTGAAGACCATTTCAAGTTGCCTCATGTATTTAAAGTACAAAATTACAATCTACAATATAGCAACTGTGGAACAAAACATGCAGAATGCTTGTTTTTTTTACCAGACAACGTTAGGGCCAACATCTGCAAGAGCCTTTTGCCAACCAGCAGCCCACATTTGGGGGCCCTCCATAGCGATAGCAAATGGTGTGAGTATGACCAGGGACATTATTGACAGGCAGGCATAGTAATTCATGCCACTGATGGATTTCCCCTTCATACCCCTCTTCGAGAAGATGTTGCGGAAAACAAATGCAAGGTTTGATATCATGGCACCCATAAATCCTGGTGGGAGGACAAAAGGTAACCGTTAACATGAACAAAAGAGAACAAGAGAACAGCTGCCTCACCTAACCTGAGCAAGACCATTGAAAACAATTGCAAATTTGCTTATGACCCCTATTTCGTCTGATTCTTAAGTCTAAGCACGAAACTTCAGGAAGAAATGAGAGAACAGGGATTTAAGCATGTATCTTTTGGTAGAAAGGAGAATATACTAGCACAAGTTATGTATCTATTTTAATAGATTCTATCTATCATTCAGTAATTGTTTATTGCTTTCCATAAGTTTAAAATCTGAAGCACATAGTTCTTGAAAATCACATAAATCCAGATAGAGCAAAAGAACCAAATAACAAGTCACTATGTGTTCAAAACTCAAAAGCATCAAAGATATTGATTATTAAAGCAATTATAAATGGATCACCTTAGTTATAGGCTTATAGCTACACTTCAGTGTAGTGATTCAAAGCAGAACGCGCATTAATTTCTAAACCAACGGCAAGGAGAGTGTCAAAAGAAACAATTTACTTACCAACCATATTAAAGTTCAGCTCTGTGACAGCAGCTAGAGCACAACCACCAATGATCGGGACAAGGGAAAGATATACAGGCACTGGAAATGTCTCCCCGAGAAGCAAACTCGACACCAAAACACTGAATGCAGGCTCTGCGCTTTTGATAATGTGCGTGAATGACACTGCCACCTTCGACATGCTCACCGTCGCAGCAACATGCCCAATCGTATGAGCCACAGCAACCTTCATCGATGACAATAACCAAAATAATTCATGCTTTTCCAACTAGGCACAACAAAAGGCAAAATAATAAGAGAAGATCTAACTCACCGGGAAAAGCACTTTCCAGAAATCTAGGTCAGTATTGGGGGCCTCGACAAGGCGGGTGGCCCAAGAGACAAGCATCATCGCAGAGCCGCAGGCGAGGGAGAGCGTGGAGGTGAGCCAAGGGTACGGAAAAGCATTGAGAACCTTCTTGTTGTAGATGTTAAAGATCACATTAAGCGCCCACCAAGTCGCGAAATAGATTGAGATCTTTAACCTTTGTGCGGCTTCAGAGCGGACTGGCACCACCTCAGCCTTGGATTCCTTGTCATCAGCCGCAGAAGCTGCACACTGGAACTCAAGCGGCTGCCTCCGAGACTTCAGCTCAGAAGCGTGTGGGCCATCTAGCGGTGCAAGGTAGAGCGGTCTAAGGGAGGAAACGACAAATTTGGAGGGTTTGAGACTGGAGACGGATGGAAACGAAGCCGATTTAGACCGTAGGTTGGTGCCAGAGAACGCCACAGGGGCAGGAGATAGCTTCACAGCAGGTATCATGGCTTCTGCAGATCAACCAAGAAGTATTTAGACAGCAGTGGGTGAGGTACCGTGTAGAAAGTTACATAAAAGCTTCCTAAAACAGCTGCTTAAAAGAATTTGTCATCTTCCTTTGGATAAAAACTTTATTTAAGGTGATCAATTGAATGTATCAGCACCAGATAGAAAGTGACATCAAACAACTTTCCTCGAAGAGGTGCTTGAAAGAAATTTCTATAATTCCCCGGATAAAAGCTTTACTTGAATGAATAAATCAACTATGCATGTTCCAAGCTCCAACCATTACCTTTCTTCTTAAACTACTCAAAAGAATGTACTACAGAATTCCTGCACGGCTAAGCTATCACCTTGCCAGCCGATAAATCCCTAAATACTAAAATTCTAGATGAGGACAAATTCAGCATAAGGATCTACACGTAAGAGTATCACCTTCCCTCCTTGCAAAGGCTCATACTGTCGTGATGTAATTTGGGAGATTTTGTGAGTAAAGCATCCGTCTTTACACCCCACCCCAGAAAACACAAGAAAAGATTAGTTTTGGATCAAAAGTACCAAAAAATGGAAGAAAAAACGGGGATGGTAACGGACGCGACGAGGTGGTGGTGGGGCGTGTGGTAGAGCGGCGAGGCGCCAGCCGCGGGTGCTGGTCGCCGGCTGGATAACAGAGGTGTGGAAGACGGGGTGGCTGCGGCTTGAACGGCGGGCGGTTCCGGCGACCGCGTCGGGGAGGACTACCCGGCGATAGAATCATCCACCGTCCTTGCAGAAATTTTTTTAAAAAAAATATTGCAGGATCGAAAGAACAAACCTTTGCAAGATCTCACCTTTCCTCCCACCAATCACCCAAGAACACTCCCTCGGATCAAAGACCAGCCTCTTCTTGGGATCAAACCGGCAGGCTCCTCTCCAAGAATACTCCCAAATCGCGGCAAACTGGTAAAGGCGGCGCCTTCGCGACGGATTCGAGGAGGGGAGAGCCTTGGGATATATGGAGGGTGGGGAGAGGCGGGGATCAAACGCCCCAACCCTCGGAATCTGAGATGGGAATTCGGAGATCACAAGGTCACAAGGGGATGGCACGAGGAGCTGTCAGCTCCTGCGAGTTTAAAGGGTAGCCTGGAAGGTGGCGGCTGGTAGGTGCCGGTGTGCGTGTGCTTTTTTTGTTAGGTTGGAGAAGTGTGAGGGGTTTCATGCAAATGTTTTTTCCAGGGAGACCACGGGCATTTGTGCACATGGATTTGGTTTGGAGTTTTATGGAATAGCCATTGGCTAGTAGAACACGTCATTCATGTGAGATTTGTTTGATTTTTTTTCTGAAATCTGTTTGAGTTCTTTTAGTAATTTACGTAATGTAAACACTCAAAAATAGAAAATGCTATCTCATATAGCAATAACTTAAAATCCATATTGCTAAAACCTACCAAAAAATACATTAAGCAAAATCTATCTACAGAACTTGTGGTCCAAACCGGGTTGAAAACCCGGCAATAACCGAAATAGCAGCGTCTATCGGTCGAAAAAATACCAGCCAAAAAATTTCAAATTGAAATTTGAATTTAGAACTGCATAATGCAGTTGGTAGGTTGATTTAGGTCTTTGTTGTGCTAGACTACCTATTGTTTGAGGTTAATATGCATGAATAAAAAATGGTGGTTTTTTATTTAATTCAAATTAACAATTTTGAATGTAAAAGTTAGTTTCACTAATGATGTTTATATTGTTTAACACTAATAGAATGTATTAAGAAGATGTATGACCTCTCATACTTGCATTTATACTTTTTGCCATGAATGTGTTAAGAATTTTCAATTTGAAATTTGAAAATCCAGTTTTTAGCAGTTTTTTCAATTTTTAGCAGTTTTTCTCCAGTGTTTTGGGCGGTAACTAGCCGGTTTTTCTGGTTATTGGTTTTAAATTCAAATTTTAATGCTTGAAATTTGGCGATTTTTCGATTCTGGATCGATGCAGAATTCTGCGCCGTCCGTGGTATTCCCCAGTTCGGATTTTGAAACCTTGGTCCAAACAACCGATAAGAATCTCAATAAAGTTTAATGTCTTCAATTCCATCAACAGTGTTCCTAATTAGAATATAAATTGCACTTCAAGTTTTTAATGTTTGTGTTGTGCGCGTGCCTACGCCCATTAGATTTAGCTACTAGGCCTTGGAACAAACCCAATAGCATATTATTGTGTATAGAAGAGACTGTACCGATTTACTCTCAACTTTTATAATTATTAAGGTGTACAATGGGAATTTCCCATCCTAACCCATTCATGTATATAAACCCTCCAAGAGGGGTACGAGATGGCCAGACCCACTCATGTTGGGCTACCCACCAGCTCTCTCTCTAGCTAATCTGTATCCTCCATGGAGAGGGGTACCGATACCCACTGTTGTAGCGCATGCTACAATAGATGGCATCGTCCGCAGGGAGCGCGCAAGAAGCTGTGCGAGCAAAAGTCGCCACCATGAGAGAGATCTGCTGGATTTCGATCGGCTGGAATGAACGCGGTACAAAGGTAAGAAGGTAAAGAAACTTCAAACTGGTCATGTAGTATGTATGCATGATATTTGGCACTTGTTGGCTTTAGCATTCCCATCAGGGCGATATTCGATCTGATTTGTGCTCAAATCGCATGGTGGCCTCGTGCCCCGACGTACTCTATGAAGTATAAAGCGTCGAAAATCTCGTGTGTCCCGGGCCACTCTACGGAGTATAGATAAAGGCATAGTGACCTCGCGCCCCGGCATACTTTGAGGAATATAAAGCGCCAAGAACTTCGTGTGTCCCAAGCCACTCTATGAAGTATAAATAAATTGCACATCAGCCTCGGCCCCGACGTACTATCCGAAGTATAAAGTGCCAAGAACTTATGTGTCCTGGGCCACTCTACGGAGTATAAATAAATCGCACGGCGACCTCGGCCCGACGTACTCTCGGAGTATAAATAAATCGTACAGCGGTCTCGCACCCCGGCGTACTCTATGGAGTATAAATGAATCTCACGGTGGCCTTGTGCCCCGGCGTAATCTACGGAGTATAAAGTGCTGGGAACTCGTGTGTCCCGGACCACTGAACGGAGTATAAAATAAACGAGGGTGTACCTCACCCTCATGGTGTATCGAGCGCTCCATTCGTCCTGCCAGGGAGTCACCCACTCCAGTGGCATTCTCGGTATATACCACGCACTCCGTGTGTCACACCAGGGAGCCCCCATGCTAGTATTATCCCCAGTATGCATCATATACTCATACATGGCCCACTAGGAAGTCCAATGTTTTACCAACGACCCATTTTATAGCGCGCCCGCTTTTGGTGGGCACTGCTTTTGAATGTAGCGGAATGGAGGCACAACCTTAGCGCGGTGGCTCCGGCTTCATGATGTAGTGGTAAGCCATTCTATGACCACCTCGTGGTCGCAACTTCGTCGACGCCTATCTAAAGTGTTGGGGATGGAGCGCGTGTTTCGAGCCTTCGTGCCCCCGCTAACTTCGTTGATGCTTGCGACCACGTCATCATCGTAAGGCTTCCTACGAGCATGACATAGTCATAAGCCATTCTACGACTACCTCGTGGTCGTAACTTTGTCGATGCCCATCCGAGCGGTGGCGAGCAAATGCTTCAAGACTTCGTACCACTGCAAACTTCGTCGACGCCCGTCCGAAGGGTGGAGGATGGAGCGTGCGTTTCTAGATTTCGTCCCGCCGCCGACTTCGTCAACGCCTATCCAAAGGGTGGGGGATGAAGTGCGCGTATCGAGTCTTCGTCTCACCGCCGACTTCATCGACGCTCGTGGCCGCATCGTGATCGTAAGGTTTCCTACGAGCATAACGTAGTTGTAAGCCATTTCATGGCCACCTCATAGTCGTAAATTCATCAACGCCCGTCCAAAGGGTGGGGTGGAGCGTGCGTTTCAAGACTTCATCCCGCCGTCGACTTCAATAGTGCCCATCCAAAGGGTGGGGGACGAAGCACGCATTTTGAGCCTTCGTCTCGCTGTTGACTTCATCGACGCTCGTGACCACATCATGATTATAAGGCTTCCTACGAGCATGACGTAGTCACGAGCCATTCTACAACCATCTTGTGGTCGTGACTTCGTTGACGTCCGTCAAAGTGGTGGGGAACAGAGCGTACGCTCCAAGACTTCATCCCATCGTCGACTTCATCGATGCCCATCTGAGTGATGGGGGATGGAGCGCGCTTCAAGCCTTCATCCCGCCGTCGACTTCGTCACCGCTCATCCAAAGGGTGGGGAACGGAACACGCATTTTGAGCCTTCGTCCTGCCACCGACTTCGTCAACGCCAGTTTAAAGGAGGGTCGTCCTCATAGGCATCGCCTTGAAGGGTCGGCCCGCCCTCGGCTCTGCCTCCACGCACTGCCTGCGTCCGAGGCACGACCTCGACGTGGCGGCTCTGGCTTGATCAGGTGACTCCACGACCAGGTGATGATCAGTGTAGTCGTAACCCATTCTATGACCACCTCGTCGTTGTACCTTCATCGACTCGCCTTGTAGGCATCGCCTCAGAGAGGCGACATGCCCCGCCTCTACGTGCGCTGCCTGCGTTGGAGGCACGACTACGACGTGGTGGTTTCGGCTCTGTCAGGGCCTCAGAGGGGAAGCCCACCGCCACCTCTCTCTCTAGCTAATCCGTATCCTCCATGGAGAGGGGTACCAGTACCCATTGTTGTAGTGCATGCTACAACAATTTGAATTTAAAATTGGACACAAGAAATGTATTTATAGTTTCAAATTTAAAATACTTCGTTATGGATTATTTATGTTTCCAAACTTTAACAAATTTCATGATTGAATATACCTCATAAATATTTACATTGCTTCCTTTTTTTTACCTTTGGATAACTTGTTGCTTTATCTAATTTTCTTTTGTCTAAAAAATTGCAAACATACAAACTCAAATGTTCAATAAAGAATCTTCTTCGTATCCTTACTGTTCTTTGCAATATAAATATATTTTCTTTTGTCGAAAAAACAGCAAACATACAAACTCAATGTTCAATGTCGAAGCTTCCTCTCCTCGTGTCCCTACCATGATTTGCATAAAAAAAATCCCTAGCAGCCTGAATACAATAATGCAAACACATGCAATACAAAAATAATCCGTACTTGCCTTCAAACAAAGTTCATTCAGGTCAAACCAAATTTCCGTTTTCACAGCAAACTCCACATCTCTAAATACTCACATTTTGAAAGGGCAAACATGAAAAGCCGGAGACCAAAGGAGTTGGTAGTGGCATATTCCCAAATACTAACCCCAATACACCTCGCGAGTTCGCTCGCCCCTCGCGACGCCACCTCAGAGGGCTACGTCTCGCTTTTTGCTGCGCGTGGCGAGGAAAAAAGTCGATCGGTGAGGCATTTTCGTATTTTCGAAAGTACGTATAGGTCCTTCGTTCTGCAAGCAGGTCCCTACCGGTTTTTAAGCCCTCCACTGCGGGATGGCCCGCGTTTCGAAAATTGCACGGATCCTTGTTTTTACGTCTGGTCCTCGATTTTCCAAAAACCCTTTTTTTTCGAAAATGCATTTTGCCCTGGTTTTTAACGGTCCTTGTTTTTTCCTAATAACCCTTTTACCTTTTCCGAAAATACGTTTTTCCCCCGATTTTTTTAAAAACTCCTCACGAATTATCTTCTCATTTATTTTTATACATACGGTGGCTGACGCGGTGTGTTGGCGCGCCTATGCTTCTAGTATTTGACCACAGTAGGTCACTTTGGGCTTTCAGGAAAACTTTGACCTCTGGTGGCTGTCGAACCGAGGCGGCTCTCTGCTAATCCAAGAGGCCAACAGCTGAACAGCCATGAACGATGACATCACATTTGCAAAATAAAAATGTTGTTAGTAGACTATGCCAATTTGTTCTCTTGCATTTAATAATTTGTAAATTGTATTGAGGATCCTATATATGTCAACAGATTACCTGATCGTTTGAGTACTAGGCAGTGCATACCGGACAAGCATGCACAGAATTGGAAGAAAGAAACAACACTCTTGGCTAAGGACTTGAGACAAAGAAGAGTTTCTCCATTTCAGAGCATGAAAGTTTGCATGGAAACAGGGCAAGAATCTCGTAAAATAACTGTAAAGTGTAAAGATTCTTCTTCTTCTTCCTCTACTGCTGCTGCTGCTCCTCCTCCTCCTCTACTGCTGCTGCCTAACTAAAACTAGTTCTGATATAGAGACTAGGGGTGCAAACGGAGCGGACAATTTCTGTCGACCGACCGACAAGGCTCGCTAAGCGAATACGGAAGGTGTAAATGGTATCTAGCACTATCCGTATCCGACTCCGAGGAAAAAATACAAAATATGATACGACGAGTGATATCTATCCGTATATGTCTGTATGTCAAGTGATATAAGGAAGGCTGTTGTGACTTTACTTTGGAACAAGATAATAGATAGGTGGATTGTCACATCTAAATAAGCGGAGAATATAGAGTGCTCTTCCTTCGACATCTCAACAATTAGTTTATCTGTGTTCACTATGATTACACCTATATTGTCTAATGTTCTGTGTAGAGATGTAAAAGAAGCGGATAATTTTCGTTCGACTAACCGTCTGAAGACTTGTGGAAACGAATACACAATGAAAAAATGAATATCCGGTATTATCCGTGTTCGATTTCGATTCCAAGAAAAAAAATCCAAAATAGGATACAAGATGAGTGATATCCGTCCGTATCCGCTCCGATTACACCTCTAATAGAGATCTCTTCCTTTTATGTAATTAACAAAGTATTTTTATTCCTAAAGCCAACTCCTTTTCTCTATAATTAACAAGGTTTATTTTAATTCCTAAAGCTAACTCTATACATATGGTCCTATTCTTTTGAGCTGTGACTCACGGTTTTTATTTATATTTTTCGAGAAGGTGGTGAAGACGCCGACACAGACATCGCATATGATTTTGAGTTCGAGAAGCAGCTTGAAGAAGTAACTTCAAGAAACCATTTACAGAAGTTATCACGTTTTATTTTGATTTTCAAAGAAACTGTAGTCAAAACTAAAAAAACAAAAAGAATAGGTCATAGCTCCGATTTGACTCACGTGAGCGCAGACTGA